>JAADWZ010000413.1:0-28323 GCA_023336445.1 Pythium dissimile | reverse complement strand
TCGGAATCGTTGCTGCCGCGGGTCGCGTTGCGACAGAGACCGATCACTCGTCCGGCAGCGGCCTTCCCTCCGGTGAGTCTATCCACGCCGGCCCCAGAGGCTTGCATACTTGCTCAATTCCGATTCTCTGGAGTACCGAGCACCAGTCTTCTTCGCGCCAGCACCCGCACCATGTCCCAGCCACTATCCACGCCACCTCCAATTAACCTCGTGAAGTACATGAAGAGTGATGAGGCCGAGGCGATTCGCAGACGGCTCTCGACGCGACCAGCTAAAGGATGAAGTCGATTAGTTCCGCAAGGAAGTCGAACTTCAGAAACGTCGGACAGAAGACGAGGAGAAGGCGGTGCGGTGGCTGAAGGACACGGTATCCAGCTCCGTAGGTACCCCTGCCGAGGTCGTAAAGTTTCTCGTCGACCACGCCGGCCTCTGGACGTGCGACCGCGGCACTCTTCAGTTTGTAGTTGAAGCTTGCCGTCGCTGCAGTCTGACTGGCCTCGACGTGGTGCTCATCTCGGTCCTGAAGCTTCTAGGGTTGACTCTAGCGGCTATCACGTCTCCCAGGTTGCAGCGGGGCCGGATCCAAATGCTCCTCCCTCTCCTACGGCAGCGGCAAGTCCGGCGTTGGCTTCGATAGCCAGTATGGACCTAATACGCTCTTTCATTGGCCAAAATAGAACAGAGCATTGTCGATTGAACACAATACACAAAATGTTGTAACACGCCGACAAACCGCGCGCGAAGCAAGCGGCCAGATGCAAAACCCAAGCGACCATCCAAGCAGTCATAAAACCCCGTGAAGCGGGGGGCGAACGCTAGTATGCTGAATGGTGGCAAAACGTTCGTTATGAAGCGAGTGTTTAACACTTCCGCTGACACCTATTTGGTGTGGACCACGGGGCGTAAGAGGTGACTGCGAATGACCCAGGTTTCTCAAATGTCATTACCGGAACTCCCTCAGATCATTGACATGTTCTATGGAATGACGCGCGTGGCGTCAGCAGCAATGACAACCAAATTCAACCAATCAAACTCCTATTCCTATATTTCTTTTTCTGTCCTTCTCAGTGATTCTATTGCCTGTGTTCCCTTTTTCTGTGGAGCTCTTCGATCCAAGCACCAGACCCAGACAAGATCCGTGGGGCATCTGCGGGAGATTCGCGACTGTCGCACGCCGATCCCTCTCGCGCTCTTCTCCTCCTGCCGGCGCACACCGCTCACAGCGCACTGCTCGCGTGCCCTCCATTCCTCCATTGCATCGGCCTCGTCAAGCCGCATCCAACCGTGGTCATCTCGCTAGCCTTCGATGACTGCTCGCCGACCGAACGAGACCTCGCCGCTGCTCCAGGGCGACGCGCGCGCAGTCAACGGCGGCGTTCCCGTGCGCGGCGCGGGCGCCGACGACTCGCGCTCGCTCAGCCAGCTGCATCGCGCGCGCTACGCGCTGATCCCGCTGCTGCTGGTCGCAGTCGTGGGCATCATGTGGGTGTTTTCGTTCGGCGACGACCCCAACTCGCACAGCTACCGCGTCAAGCACCTGCGCGCGCCGCAGGTCAACAGCAGCGAGTTCTCGGACGCCGAGCTGCTGCTTCTGGCGCCGCCGTTTGAAGTCGCCGGCCACCCAATCGCCCCCAAAATGCTCAACCGCTCGGCGTTTGCCAACCGCACGATCCCGACCAATGCGTACTGGACCAACTTGCTGATCGGCGACGACCACGGCATGAACTTGGGCGCCGGGCCGGTCACGCTCTCGCCCTACACGGTGCGCAGTCTGCCCAAGCGCCTGGACATCTCGTACGGGGACTCACGGCGCGTGGTCACCAGCGGCAACATCACGGAATACTTTAACGTGGACGTGGCGTTCACGGGCTACGCGACCAAACCGGCCACGACCACGCCCGGGACGTCGCTGCTAGGCGATGGCAACAGCACGTGGCGCGAGGTGGTCGCATTCGACGCGCACTCGGCGGTCGTCCAGTACCGGTTTGACAACCAATCGCTGCGTGGCGACTGGTGGAATGCGCCGACCCAGTGGATGAATGCGCTGGTCGTACGCGGCTCGCCGTACGTGACGGTCGAGTACAGCCGCATCATTCCGGTGCTCGAGCTGAACGCCACGATTTACGCAATCAACGGCGACGCGGTGCAGGAGGTCGCCGAGCCTGTCGCGTCGAACGCCAGGCAGCAGTGGACGTCGAACCGGTTCGAGTTGGACATTGGCGTCTACGGCGCAACCAAGGCCGAGACGCGTCAAAAGTGGGTACTCTATTTCGCCAGCGAGCGGACGCTCCGGCTCCAGCTCGCGAATGAAAAGGACTACCGACCGTACAACTTGCGCGGCGAGCTCACGACGCCCACCAACATCCGGCTCGTGGACGCGGATTTCTACACGGGCGCGGCGCGGCTCGCGGTCGTGCCAGTGCCAATGGCGAAGGATGACCAAGCACTGGCCATCGAAACGTTGGACGCCCATGCCAGTGTGTACCCGGTCTCGATGGGTGTCTCCACGGAAGTGGACGAACTCACGGCGCTGATCAGCTTGAGCTGGGAGGTCAGGACCATCAGTGGCGCGGCGCTGTCGGCGGCTGATCCGCCGCTGCTGCAGCTCGCGCACCCGCACCACGTGGCGTCGTTTAGCCACACGCACCAGAAAGACGCGAGCTTCAAGGTCGTGGAGCCGGCGTTTGGCCACCGCACGGTCAAGTCGTTCATGACGCCTGTGGTGGGCAATGAGTGGGTGCTCGAAGAGCAGCTGCCCGACGTGGGCTTCCACGGCCCTGTGAGCGAAATTGAGCAGCTTCGTGCTCAACCGCTGGTCGTCGAGGCCATCCGCACGGCGCTCCACAACGACTCGACCTACGAGCCCGAGGCCACCGACCCGTACTACTTCGGCAAAGAAATTGGCCGCCAGGCGCGGCTCGCGCTGATCGCGGATCTGCTGGAAGCGGACAACAAGACGCGCGACCAACTGCTGGACAATCTGGAGGACTGGGTCGGCCCGTGGCTCGTGGGCCAGAATACGGACCAGTTTGTGTACGACAAAGACTGGGGCGGGCTGTGCTCGCTCAACGGGCTTAAAGGTGTCTTCTGGATGACCGACTTTGGCAACGGCTGGTACAACGACCACGTACGTTTCTTCGTCGTTTTGTCTTGGGCTGCTTGCTAGTGCGGATGGGCTGACTGGGTCTTGTGGACTGTTGATGGCGTCTCATTGCAGCACTTCCACTATGGCTACTTTTTGTACGCGCTCGCGGTCGTGGCCCAGTTCCGCCCGGCGTTTGCGACGACCCACAAGGCCGCGATGCTGGCGATCACGCGCGACATTGCCAACGCCGACGCCACCGAGTATGTCGAGGAACATTCAGGTCTCGTTTCATGCCTTGGTGCCCGCCTTGCTAACCCTTGAAACGTGTGGTGTACTGTACAACCCGCAGCCCGTACTTTCCGCTGACGCGCCACTTTTCGTGGTTTGACGGCCACTCGTACGCGAGCGGCGTGTACCTGCTGGACGGTGGCAAGTCGCAAGAGTCGGTCAGTGAGGCCATCAACGCGTACTATGGCGTGTACCTGCTGGGCAAAGCGCTCGGCATCCCGCAGGTGCAGCACGTGGGCCACATCCTCGTGGCGCTGGAGAGCCGCGCGGCGCGCACGTACTGGCAGATGCCCACCGACACGCCCATCTACGAACCCATTTACGCGCAGAACAAGATGACGGGCCAGATCGCGTCGACCAAGGTGACCTACTCGACGTGGTTTGGGCCTGAGATTGAGCACATGCACTTGATCAATTTCATCCCGTTCACACCCGTGACCGAGACGTTTATCCCGGCGTCATACGTGGCTGAAGAGTACCCGGTGCTGGTCAAGGAGGCGTTCGAGCGCGAGGTGAACCCGATCGACGACCGCTGGAAGGGCTACGCATACTTGGACATGGCCATCATCGACCCCAAGCAGGCGTGGGAGAAGGTGCAGCAGCTAGATTTCTTTGACGACGGCAGCTCGCGCACCAACTCGCTCTTCTGGATCGCCACGCGGCCGAATGCGACGATCTTCTAATTTGACATTGGACTTCGCCACCAGTGTTTCATCTTCTTCAGTCAGTTCAATCTCCATACAAAAATAATGCAATCCAAAAACGCCTGAAATCAAACTCGGCTGCATTAAAAAGCTGCAATTGAAATGCCACGCACTAGTCTTCTTGCCTCGGATTCTTTCCTTACACGAACTCGCACGACACGCGGATCTTTCCAGCCTTGACGGCGTCAGCGTCCAACTTGAACGTGTTACTGCGGTCCGTAGAAACGGCCGATGCCTTTGGGGTGCCAGCCTTTGGCGTTCCGGCCTTGGGCGTGCTCGCCCTCGGTGTGCCCCCTGGCGCACCCATCATAGCCGACGTGGCGGTGGCGCCGATCACTTCCACTTTGAGCTTGAGCTTGCCAATCACCTCACCGGTAGCGTCCTTGGTCTTGCGCACGTCGAGATCTTGCTCGATCGGCTTCAGCGTCGGCTTGAACGCAAGCGGAAGGCTGGCGTAGCCGAGAGTTTCATCATGAAGCATGCTCTTGTCTTTGATCGACATAAAAACACCCGGAGTTTCGTTCCCGACGTCCTTCTTGATGACCGTGAAAGTAAAGGACTCGTTCCACTCCGTGCTTGCCTTCTGATTAGCCCCTGTGCCTGCAAATGCAGCCTTTCCAACATGAGTGCGCTGCGTATCCTTGCCAACGTGGACAGAAACGAACGGGGAAATGTTCGGCGTGCTGCTGACCAGATTGCCCAGGCCAAGCATGCCGCCTCCACTCGAGCTCGTTAGCTTCAGATCACGAAGCCCTGCAATGGTCACGATCACCTGAACATCTTCTTGGGATAGCTTCACTTTCGTGGATCCACCTAGGCCAAGCATAGATGTCGCCGAACCAACAACCGCCGCCGTGCGGCTGGACGCTTCGTTCTTCATGAAGAGTGTGTACTCTTTCTCCTTGACTACATTGCTGACGTTCTTCTTCGTCTCTTCCGGCTTTAAGCCGGTTCGAACCCACTGAGCGAGAGTCGAGGAGTACTCGGGAGGCCTGAAATCGTCTTGCAGTTCTTCCATGGACACTGCGCACTTACCGATCGTGCGCTCTACTGCACCGCCATACGAGTCCTTGACCACAAATTGGAACTCTTGTTCCTCGCCCGAAAGTTCGACCTGTGTCTTCTCTTGCCACACCGGGTTGAGCGTGTTGTACAGCACGTGTGTCTTCAATATTGGCTTCTCATCAATGCGGACAACACACATCGGGTCGCACGAGCCATCCGCAAGCAAGCCCTGCGCACTGACCACCTCAAGAAGGAGGCGGGTTGGACGGTAGTGCTTCTCATCGAAGTCGGCCACAACTCGGTTGCCTTCAACCTTCTTCGACAGACGGCGACGACCGCCAAACGGTGACCGATCCACAACCGTCGACTGAACACCGAGCGCCACACTGTGAGTCGTCGAGGTGATTTGCTTGAGCAGAACAACTCCCGGACCGGCAATTCCCTGGACAGTTCCCGACAAAAGACCGGTGAGGCCGCCCTTCTTGGCGCCTTCAACTGGCTTGGTGAAAATGCCGGTAAAGCCCTTGCCAAGATCCTTCGCAAACTTGAACCCGCCACCACCGGAAGGTGAGTCAATCGCTTCCTCGCCAGTATCGTTCGGCGCGTCGTCTTCCTCGGCAAAGTCGCCAACGAACTTGTCTAACGAGCCGGTAATCTTCGCGAACGTCGACGCACCGGTCTGGGCCACAGTCTTTCCGAGTACCTTGACTCCTTCCCCACGCGTCTCGGACTCGCCAAGAAGTTCACCCTTCGTGATCTTCAAGAACTCCACAACTCCCGAGCCAAGGTCTTCGACTAACCCGATTGGATCACCAATGATATCAGCACTGCCGATCAAGCGGTACGCTTGCATGACACCCTGGCGGATGAAGTTCTGCATGAGTTGGTTTTGGAGGCGGTCCTTCGTCGAGAAGCACCGTTGGATCACGATCTCGCTGAACGAGAGTGTTGGAGATCCACTCAGGTTTGAACCGATCAATCCAATCACCTGCGTGATCAAACCGAAGACAACCGAGTTGCCACCGCCAGCGTTTGACACAATGTCCCTACGCGTGATCGAATACTCGAGATCGACGGAAAGCGCGCCAATGCGGAGCAAATCAAAGTACACCAAGTTATGGCGAATGTTGCCATCCGCAGTCAGCTCGGCGACTGGCACGGCAGGCACCTGACGGTTCAAGACACGATCCAGAGTTTGGATAGAGGCATTCAGCATGGCCGAATCTGACGCCAAGAAAGGTTCCACAAGCTTGACGAGGTTCACTATGTAGTCGAGATCAACCTTGAGACCGAGGCTATTCAGCTGGAAGTCGAGAAGCTTGTAGATCCCGATCTTCGCAGAAAGATCAGCATCCAAAACAAACTTGGCAAGTGGCCTCGGCGGTTTTCCAGCAGTCTTGTCACTGAATCCAGAGTTAAGGGGGTTCACGATAACCGGGAACTTCGCACTTGGCAGCATGTTGTCGACTTGGCTGTGGAAGATCGAGAAGACCCATTCCAGCGACGACGGTACCTTCTGGATCTGGATGACGTCCACCGACAAGAAGAAAACTTCTTGTGGCAACGTATCGAAGAGTGACATACCAAATCCTGCTATGCGAATGTCGAACGACGAAGCAAAAATCATCTTGCGCTGCTCAAAATCTTGCTCAAACTGCGCATCTTGGTTCTCCAACCGGTTCATCTCGAGCTCCTTGCCAATGAACTTCAACACGCGGGTACCTTCATCAACCACTGTCTGGACGATGATTTCAACCCGCTCCAGAACATTCCCGTCGGCATCCTTGGCCTCGCTCAACACAAGTGACTCGTGGTAGCCAACAGCGTCGATGTCATATTTCTTCTCCTTCGATCGACCGTCGGGGTGTTGCACACGGATCTGCATGTTATGTTCCTTTGACAACGAGTTGCCCCAAGCAAAGGCATACCAATCCCCGTTCTTGACGGTTCGTCCGGATTCTGTCGCTGCAGCCTTGAACAATGACGACTCTTTCGCGATTTGAGAGCACTCGATCTTATACGGAGTAAAGTTCTCCACACGGTACGGTGGCGATCCCGACGAATCACTCAGAATGACGTACACGTACATCTCTATGACTTGCACACTCACAAGGCATATAACATAGCGCTCCCGGAGCTTCGAGTAGAGCTGAACATACGAGTCACCAGCAGTGCTGACTGGGATCACGTGAGACCACGTCTCGCCCCATGCGTCTGTGAACGAAATCGAAATGTACTTCTGGCTCTGAGTGAGAACTTCACCCTTCTTGAGCGGGAAAAAGTGGTACATTGGCGTCGAATCTCCCGTGGGGACAGGTGAGGTTGCAATCTTCGCTTCCTCAGGAGTTCGTTTGGAGCGGAACATCTGGTCAGCACTTTCCGCGGCTTCGGCGGTAGCGATGGCTTGTATGAAAACCTTCTCCTTCAAACGATTTTGGACGTAAAAGCGTGGGCTCACGGTCAACGCCACGCTCTGCTCGAACGAACCGTAGAGACCTTCGATCTTGACTCCAAACACACTTGGACCACACGAAAGTTCACCGATAGTGTTTACAGTCGTTGAGTTCATAGGCTCAGACCACGTCGCTGCTTTCAACGCTTCCTCAGTAACCGGATTCGAGGCGTACGCAGAGGTTGGTACCCTCCCAAGAGCGGTCCAGCCGACTGGTCGCTTTCCTGTCATGCCGATAGGCTTGATGCTCACGCGATCGTGCTCCAAGCTCGTCATTCGAGGATAAGCAAAATTCTTGGAGGTATCCAGCGCTTCGAGCGAGCTGGTCTTTTCCCCCGGAGCAGCCGACGCAATCGAGAGGTCCAGCGAGGTATTGTTGACGATCCAGTACGGGCACGAGAAGCGAACCAAGCGGGGCAAGTTCTGCTGTGTCAATCGATCCAACGAAAATTCAAGACCTGCTTCGAGCTGAATCTTCTCACGCGCAATCGAAAACGACTCGACTGTACCATGAATGGCCATGAGCAGTGGCTTTGACCATGGAGACGTGATTCGCGAGCCAGAGTCGGTACGAGCCTTGTTCACAAGCCGCACGCAGAGGTATCCGGGAGCCAGACAGGAAATACCCGTAATCTCCGCATCGTGACCAGACGAAACGCTGCCGCTGATCACATCCGAAGTGACCTGATCATCTTCAGCCTTCAAGGACTTCTCAATCGCCGCGAAGTCCGCCGAGACATTTCCGGACCTGACCTTGTATTCGACGAAGCGGTAATCAATCTTGTAGGGCAGAGAGTTGCGGACTACGAATGGCGGCAAAACAGACAATTCCCACTCGAAGTGCGAGCGCAGGTGCCAGCGACGAAGAATCACGCCTGGCGAAAGTTGCTTAATCAACTTGGAGTTGTTCTCTTGAGTCTCACCGTACGCAATCGTGCCACGTCGTTGCTGCAGCTTCGCCCTCATAGCCTTCTCTTGGTCATCAATATCTTGCACAGCTGCAGCGCTCGTCACCAAATCATCGTTCAAAGTGGCTTTGACAATCCAGTCGTTGGAATGGATTGGACGGGCGTAGACCTCAGTTATGCCCATGAGCACCGACAACGGAAGAGCAGTTCGCTCGCTAGGGCAGAGATGGATGACTTCAGACGTGACGGCCGGACGATCTTGAGAACCAATCTGGAGGTACTTCAGCTCATAATTCTGCGAGCTGTGGTTGCAAACAAACATGTTCGACCTGAAGACAATGCGCTGATTGCGTGGGTCTTCCAAGCGGCAGTACGCGGACACAAAGAGCTCGACACCAGGCGTCGAATCGTTGCAAATACGCACGCTCTTGACACCGAATGAAGGGAGAACAGTTGCCTCTCTCGAGTGACCCCAAGCCTCAATCTCGACAGCATCAACGGAAGCAGAACCGTCAGGCGCCAACTGTAACTTCTTGAACGCGCGCCGATCAGCGGCCACTCCGACCCGCTGCCCACCAATCACCACAACCAAATTACATCCCGTCGAGTTCTCAATCACGCACTCGGCATTTTCTTGGCTGCTGGTGAGAAGACTCGATCGGAAGGCTTCTTGGTGCTTCTTCCAAGAGGCACGGGCTTGGTCACCGGACGTGACATCGTTGAGGGCACGGTACATCTTCAGAAGCCCGGGTGTCACGTTGATCTGGAATCGTTTTTCAGCCTCGACCAAAACAGCCACACCATTCTCACCGAGCGATGACGAGAGAGCAGCAACCAACTCCCAAGGCTCGATGATGTCTTCCATGGCGTTCGCGAGATCGCTGAAGCTCATCGCGTGAACGCGAACACCAAAGAGTGCCGTCCACTCGGACGATCCAGAGGTGGCTACACCAGCCCAATCGACAGGTCCGGCAATACCAATATCACCGGCGTTCATGTCGACGGATACCTTCACCTTCTGGATCACGAAAAATCCACGACTGTGTTGGACAGGAAGCTCTGGGTCAGTTAGCACAAGGCGAAGGTTTCCAAGCTTCAGATCGGTGGACAGCTTCAACTTCTTCTTCAGTGAAGGGCTCGCTTGCACCATGAGCATCTTTTCCTCTGCTTCACGCAGAGCAGATGCAAAAATCGTGTCCTTCTTTTGGCGGGCGATGACCTTTGCGGCGTTCTGATATTCGCTCACTCCACCACAATGCATCGTGGCCTGAATCAACCACTCACACTTCTCTTCGTTCGCGAGTTCTGGTGTAATCAGCAGGTTCCAGCAAAGCTCGGCAGCATCATAGTTACCGAGAAGACGAACGAGCTTCTTCTGGACGTCAATAGATCGCTGACCATTCAGGGATGACTTTGATGTACGAGTTTCACTCTCGTAGAGGTCGAAGAATCGACCCTTGAAAAACGGCTGTGCGATGATTTCCTCCATCTGGGAACGGCTCGTAGGCTTCACTCCTCCACTGAGCTTTTCAAACTCTTCGGTTGAGCCGTACTCACCACCACGCAAGTTGAGCGAGCCGTCGAGCTCCCCACTTCCGGCGCCAACACTTTTCGCAGTCCCGTCACTCTGCACATCTTCACGAAGGTATGAGCGTAGCTCATCAAACTCAATAAAGCTGTTACCGTCACGATCAATTTCCTTGAATAGCACACGCACAAACTGTTCCAGCTCGCGCTCAAGAAGCGAATCAGCCACCTTTGCATGCCTCAACAGAAGCAACAGCTCTCCAAGCTCAATACGGCCGTTCTTGTTGTCGTCAATTTCGTCGAACATTCGACGGATTCGCTCGACAACGGCATCAATCTCAGCCTGTCGGAGCTGATCTTCTTGCTTCAACCGAGTCTCTAAACGAAGCTGCGCTCGTTCGGGTGTCGTGGTCTGGATACCAGAAAGGGCAGTCGAACACGACGACATAAGAGCCAAGCTCAAATCCGAGAATGACATGACGATGTCTGGGATTGTTACGGAGAGCTTCTGGCACCCGGTTAGAGGATCGGATTTATCAGCCTCAAGGTCGTGAGCAAACGAGAATGCCGTAGGAGCCAACAGGTAGTCCGTATCATCGGCTTCTGGCGCAGTACTGTCAAGGTAGCGTGCGATAAGGCCAAGCTTCGTCACGTCCAACTTCACGCACTCCTTCTTTCTCGAGCTAGAGACGATCATGTGAAAGCTGATGGGCACCTCCATACGACTCTTCCCCATACCATGGCGACTCGAATGTTCGATCGCGCTGTCGTAGTCGATGTCAGCGTACACACCATCCTCATACGCTTCAGATGGCAGCAGCATGATCCTGCAGCCGTCGAGCTCCACATCAAGGTCGATCTCCATGCCACCAAGCAAAGAAAATGGCGCCAGGTCACTACTTGCAGCAAGCTGAGCAGATGTTGGGGTCACAGCAACAGCAGGAGGGGTCTCGATTGGCTTTAATGTTGACATCGGCTTCGCAGCTGACATGGCCTGGTCGACATCCGTCGTCAAGCGATCAACATACAGGAGGAAGCACTGCAGTTCGTACGCAGCAGCAACAACTTGGATACCACGAAGCGCAGCCTCAACGACTTGCTTGCCAGACTCGAACTGCTTCACCTTCGCAGTGATCTGCTGCGGACGTACAGCGGCGTCTTGGACAACGTCAACGTGCGTGAAATCTGCGTACAGAATCTTCGATGAAGGCGATTCAGCGGGTCCGACAGTCGAAACCACCGGCGGGATGATACCGAAGACGATCTGCTCGAGGGTTAAGTGAATATCCTTGCTCAGCTTGTCATCACCACGCGGGATCGTGAACTGGGTCAGGTTGACACCAAACTCACTCAACGTGAATTCGGCTAACTCGCGACGGTCCTCCTGGAATTCAACAGCGAATGTCTCGAGGCGAAGTGCAATGTCCATCTTGGTGAACATCTGATTCTCTGGCTTCGCATTTAGTTCGTTGCCCAGCGTAGTACACGCCTCAAACCCGAGGCCAGCACAGTCCTGACCGCGAAAGTAAACGTCGAGTCCGAGACTTTTCATGCGCAACATGATCAAATCGGACAATGAAAGCTTTGCCTCGATCGCTAGTATCTTCTCTTGCAAAGTGGTCTTCTCTGCGGCGGCCAACTTCGTATCTGTCTCCACCTTCTTGAAGGAATCGACGTAGAACGCAATATCCTCGGACGAAGCAGCGGTGCGGGCAACGTTTTCAGCCTCAACATCACGCGCGTTCTTCAGCACGACTTGGTAGTTAGCGTACGGCACATACGCGTCGTGGAGCACGCGCACAAGCGCAGCCTTCTCGAGGATGATGCGGTTGCTCGCAGGCAGCAACAACTGAACACCAGCAACACGCTTGTCGACCGGAATCGGTGCGAAGTTTGGCACAAGGCCAAGCAATCGCGCCATGGGAGGCACATCCAAGTTCACTTCGATCGACGGTACGTCAAGAAGCGTTATGGTCGACTTGTCATCCTCCTGGGGCGCACCTTTCCACTCTTCTACCGCATCTCCCGTTGTCACGGCAAAGTTGTCGATGCGAATCTTGTGCGACTCACGAATGTCGGTCGCCGTGAGAATGAGCTCGCGCCCTTGGTCAACGTTCTCATGCATGATAGCCGACTGTACCTCCATTTCCTTCACAGCAATGCGAACACGTGTGTCCTTCGTGCGGAAGGCTTCCTGCGCTGGCGCGTCAACCACAATATTCACATCGCGGATCTGCACACCGATCTGTGCGACCACGAGTTGCATCACGCGGTCTTTGAACCCAAACTGACGTTGGGTCTCCGGCAACTGCGCGGCCTGCTGGTCGGCTTCTTCTTTGGTCTTCTGGCCGGCAAAGCGAGCAACCACGGCAGCCGCTTCACCAATCTTCATGGCGACCACGTCCTTGACTTCCACCAGCGCCTCGGCGGTCGGGTCCACCATGTTCACATGGACGTCGACATTGTTAATATCAATCACCACGCGCCAGGGCGAGCCCAAGTGGAGCGACACCTCGCGGATCGTCACGTCGCTGACCGACACGGGGCCCGTGCCTTTCTTCTCAAACGCGAGCGTCTTCAAAAACTCGGGCTGCAGTTGCACTTGCAGCAGCGAGACCGTGATGCCGCGCAGCGTCTCGCGGATCTGCTGGGCGCGGCCGCGCACGTCAAACGACGTGAACAGGATCTCGACCTGGAGCGTGGGCAGCACATACGCCGAGGTGAAGCGGTGGATGAGCCGCGAGAGCAGCGGAAACACCGTGTAGCGCGCAAACGACGGCACCACACACAGCGAGAGCGGGATGAGCACCGACACGAGCGCGACGAGCACGACGGCGAGCATGGCGTCTAGCACACGGCTACGGGCGGCCAGAGACGGCAGAGATGACGCGGCGAGGGGCGGCGTCGTCGTCGTGGCGGGTCGGCGAGTGGGAGCAGAGACGCAAGGAGAGAGCGACAATCGCCTCCTTGGTTTCCCCTTCCTTGTTCTTCTTCCTTGAACCTGTGCGTTTCCTTTCAAAGGAGAAGTGAGGTTGGGCGGGGGTGACAAGCCAAGCCAGGGAGGTGAAGATACAAGAAAGTGACGCGAAGGTCGCACGAATCAGTTCAGGCCGTTTTTTTGAGTTACTTCACTTCAACTCATTTCAGGTGCTCTATTGAGGGGGATTAGCTATGTTGGGTGATCCACAGTGTGAAAAAAAACAAAAACAAAAAAAACCCTGAGACCGCTCATTGGTCGAAGAATCTGTGGCTGGGAAAGGGAGGCAAGAGCGATCCGAGCAACCTTCGCGTCACCTGATGTATCCACCTGACCAGAATGATGGTCACCGTGTCGCCAGTGTTGGATCTCTTTGGAGTAAAAAATGCGCCAATGAAAATGGAAGTATTCGAGATACATGACGCCTGACGCCTTCAGCTTCAGCTCGCTCAGTCAGTTGGAGGCCGACGCAGCTGAGAAACTAATGTACGTTTTCCCATCATTGTATCGCTGTGTTCTGTGTCTCGGCACGCAACTCGCCTCGTCTACAGATATATGGAACATTATCTGGTGCAAATTTTGCACGATGCCGCGTTTCACGGACGAGCCGGCTTGCACTAGCAGCATGGCGTCCGCGTCATGCAAACTGGTGATGAAGGTGGTCGGGAGGCTCTGGGTGCAGAGCACAATGACTCGCTGCGGGACACTGACAATAATCATAGCAACGACAACCGACGCTACATCTGTCGCGATGCCGAACGCTGCTGAGGCTTCCAGGGCGCGCGAGCGCCTCCATACACCTTGCGGCTATCATGAGTGTGCACTACTCGCACTTCCATTTGGTGTTCCCACGTATTGATAGTGATGATTGGGAGTGTGTAGTGTGAGACCCGCGTGCGCTGGTGTGGTACTGAACCACCAAGTACTGGCGGAGCTACTTAAATCGATGGCGCGCACTTGCGAGCATCGATGTGAAGCCGCTGTTCATGCATGCGAAGGGATTTGGATTGCTGATCACAGTTGCCGGATGCGGCGCCATGCTTGGTCGCAGCGCCACGGTCAAGTACGTAGGGTAGCTGTTGAACGTGGTCCAGCTATCGATTGACACACACTGGTGCTTGCCGTCGTCGTGGCTGACGCGACACATCTCAAAGGCCGAAATATGATACTATATAGAAAACAACCACAGAAAAACTTCATTCAACTCAAATCCTCCATTCCGCCCAATCTCAAAAGCTCCGGCGATCTGTGCGGCTGTGCGAACTGGACGAATAGCTGGTACGAGGAGGGAGCGTGGCGGAGCAGCCGCTGCACTTGGCCGACAAATTGAGATTGTTTGAGAAACATCTACAGAGAAAACAAAATGTTTCAGAAAACTCCCAGGCCATCTATAGCTCGCAGTTGACGTACATGGAACAAAGCCAGTCGTCCGACTGCACTCGAACATGGCTGTGCGGAAACTTGCGCACCATTTGGCACGAACCGCAAAATCTCGTCCACGTGCTCGTCTCTGCACGACACGACTCGTTCGAGCACATCCACGTGTCGCGGTACAGGTCGAATTGCGCGGTCAAGATCCGCAACGTCTCGCGATCCATCATCCGCACGGAAAGCAGAATGTTGGCGTTGCCGACCCGTTCCTCTGTACGTGATGACACAACGGTCCACACACATAGACACTATCAGTATATCAACATCAAGCAAGTCCCTTGCAAGCGAGGCAAACGACGCACGATCGAGTTCAGCGGCGGCGCGTCTTGCTGCCTCCGGTGAGAGGAATACGACGCGAGCATCGCCACGCGGTCGGTGCGTGCGCTGGCACAAAAACACGTCGACCGCCAAGCAGCCAATGTCTCGATTCTCGGCAATGCCGAACGGTCGACACCGGTCAATGAGATCGCCTTCTTCACACTCGGGCGGGATGTTGTGGATGTACAGCATGCGCTCGCGCTGCTCGTGGTCAATCTCGATGTCCGAGAGGTCGAAGCGAATATCAAAGCTCTTGACGTTGACGCGGTCTCCGTCTTGTTCATCGTCCTCTATAGCGTCCCTGATTTCAAAATCAGAGTCGGCAATGTCGCTGCCGTTGCAGTCATCAAGCGAGTCCAGCTTGCCGTCAGCCTTCGCGGGGTGTTCTGGCTTGGACGGCAGTATATCGCGACCGCCATCCATCGTGCGCGCCAAAGAAACGGATTCTTTGTACGACTGCAACGACGCCTGTCGAGGATCTTCTCTTCCATTTTGGGTCACCGAGTCTAGTCGCCCTTCGTCCCGTCGGTGCGCGTCTCGCTGGGATGGCGACCTCGAGCGGGAGTGGGAGTGCGAACGAGAACGCGAGCGAGGGTAATTCTTTCTTTCAAAGCGATCGTCGTGGTTGGACCACTTGTGCGACGATCGATGGGATGGTGGAGAGACAGAGCGAATTTGGCGACAGCGAGAACGATCCGAAGGCCGATCCCGCTCTCGATCCCGATTGTAGTCACGACTGCGACGTCGCTCTTTCACTCGATCACTACCCCGGCCTCCGCGCCCTCCCCCGCTTCGATCGTCACTGCGAGTACGGTCACGGTCACGGTCCCGAGACCGAGACCGAGACCGGCCTCGCCACTTGTCATCCGCGCTGCTGCGGTCCTTCGAGTGTCTGGAGTCTTCGCTGGCTCGTCGACTCTTTTTGTTCGTTGGCTGTGGACCGTAGATCGATCTCTTGCCGGTGTCTTTTGTACTCTTGTCGCTCTTGTCGCTTTTGGATTTCTTGAATTTCCGCACGGGGCTGCTGTGCTCTCGGTCGCGCTCGATCGATCGCGCAGGCGTTGTGCTCGATTTCTTGCTCGGTGCGGATCGATCCTTCGCTGACATGGCCGCCGATTTCTTTGGAATTTCCGCCTTTGGGTCCAGCTCCTGGGGAATGCCCTTGCGAACATCAATGCCTTGTTTCTTGGCGGCTTCGATTTCTTTTGCAAGCTTCCGTGGACGCTTGTGGCCAAGACTGAGTGAAAGCGGCTCGTCTTCAAATTGAGACGACGCGCCGGTCGCCTGATAAATATCAATTTGCGGCTCGCGAGGCGGCAGATATACTCCTGCAGACGTTTGCATTCCGTCAAGTGGCTTGAGCAGACCAGCACCGCTCCCCACCGTCGTTGCATCAAAATGTAGCGCTGACTTTGACACCAGCTCGGCCGCAGTGAGTGGCGGATGTCCTCCACCACCCAACTTCTTCTTGTCAAATCGCTCGCGAGCTTCTTTCGCAGCATCGGCATACTGGTCTTTAATCGTTGGCTTCGGTTGAGGGCGGTCGTAGCCTAAATATCGCGTATCCGTCGGTGCTCCCTTGTCATCAAGAACACGATGGCGCAGCTGGAGCGGTCGAATGGCCCCAAGACCAGCATCTCCAAGTGGCGGCGGGCCCGCGTTGTTGACCAATCGACTCCGAGATATCAAGTTCTTCCTAGGGTCGTGGACGTCGCTCCCCACAGCCGCATCCGCAGTCTTCATGTCATCGTCCAAGAGCTGAATCGCGCGCCGCGTGTGCTTGAACTTGCCCTCGGCCACCCTGGTCGTGTTGACATTCGGAACTTTCCGCAGTCCATTCGAGCCTGTTCTCGTCGGAGATGCCGCGTCCTGAGTCGCGGGCGATTGTCGCTTCGTAACGGGTGAAGGCTCTTCCAATCGAATAAGTTTCACTGGTGACGCATCGGCTTGACTCGATGAAGCGTCGACGGGCGCTGGCTTGGTAGACGCCACTTGCTTCCGCTTCTGCTTCCGACCAGATGAGAAGAACTGATCAAACTCGGCTTCCTCATCGCTGTCACCACCACGGTCGCCACCAACGTCGATACCATCATCGCCGTCAAAATCGGCCGACTCGTCGGACCCAAAATCCACGTCAGAAGCGACCTCGTCGAAATCGACTGTCTCTGTCTCCAAGGCCACCGACGCGGAGGCTCCGTCTTCGGTCTGGGACGTCGGCTCAAGAGCTTGCTTCTTTGAAGGTGGTGTCGAGTGCCGAGGCGGCGACATTTTCACCTCAGGCTCCACCGGCTGTAGCGTGTTCGACTCATCACCTGTGGCTGCAGAAGTTGGGGAGCCTCTATGGACTTTGGCTATCTCACCGGAGCCACCACCAGGTATAGAGGAGTCGGCAGCGCCCGCGGTGTCGGCTTCAGAGTCTTCCATGTCGACGTCATTTAGATCAAGTGTGCCGGTGTCGGACAAATCATCCTCATCATCAGGTGGAAAGCCTGCGCCACCACCTTCCCCAGCTCCATAGTCAGCACCTCCATAGCTAGAAGATTGGCCCCGCGAGGGCGGCACTGGCGCGCCAAATGTCGGCAATGTCTCTGACGGTTCTTGTCTCACCACATTGGCGGTGTCGGCTGGCGGCCTCTCTGGCGCGTCTGGCTCTGAAGCACCAGCATTGCTTGGCTGACTTTTGTGAGCGCTTGGAAGGCCTTCCATGTCTTCTCTCAACGCGTCTTGTTTGCCCTGAAGATCCAATAGATCTCGTGGCGTGACCTTGAGCTTGAAAACCACTTTCTCTGGATCCTCCACAGTGCTTGCAGCCTTCTCACGTGCTGCTTTCTCATCCACAGCCAAGCTGGAGCCTTTGCCTCTTTTCAAAGCCGACTCGCGGTCGCTGTCCGACATCAAGTCGATGGTCAGCGGCTCTTCACGGGGTTCCACTAGGCTCGCCCGCTCCTTCTTGGGCTTGGTGGCCGTCGATTCCTTGATCTTCCGCTTGGGTGCATCCTCGAGCTTGGGCTCTGGACGCGACGCGGGCGGTTTTATCTTCTTGCTCTTCTTCGGCTCGGGCGTCTTGACCAAAGGTGGTGGGTTCTTCCGGATCGTCATCTTGGTCTTCATATGCTGCCGTATCCGCCGACGCGCGGCCGTATTCCGTCGCCGCCGCTCGTGCTCCTCATCCACCACGTCGTCCGGGATCAACTCCGTGTCGCTAAACGGCTCACCGTCGGGCTCGTCCTCCTCTTCTTCGTCCACCTCAATCACTTCCTGCGGCGAAAAATCGCTCTCTTCGTTAGATTCGTCGCTGCTGCTGTTGCTGCTGCTCTCGCCCTCTCTGGCGTGGTACTTGACCACCCGTCGGATCGACGTCTGGTACTCGTACGTCTCCGCGCCAAGTCGCTTGGTGGGCTTGCGCTTCGTGTCTCCTCGCAGCGACTCGCGCCGTTTGAGCACCTCGGGATCGTTCTGGCCCGTGACCCACGCCTCCATCTCGCTCGCTGCCGCGGCCTCGGGATCGAACACGTCCTGCCACGACTTGGCGAGGCTGTTGCTGGCTGCTGGCTTGCTGGCCGCGCGAGTGCCAGTCGCGTTGGCTCCTTGCACGCGCTGCTCGCGCACGTGACGCGGCGGTGTCCCCTCTTCGGTCTTGCTCTCGTCGGCACTGCGCTTCCGCACGGGCGACTGGCGAGGTTGGCGTGAACTGGCAGCGGCACTAGCTGCCAGCGACTGCACGTCGATCTCCAGTTCGTCCATGAGCTCGGCCACGCCAACGTCCTCGCCCAGCGACACGCCAACGGCGACACCGGCGACGCTGGCGGGCACGGTGGACGCGCTCGCGGTGCTCAACAAATGCGTGGGCATCGCCAACGGTCCAACCGCTGGCGCTGTTGGCGTGGTTGGCGTGGTCGTGGCAACCACCGTCGTGGAAGACGGTGGTGACGCGGCCGTCGCCAGCAACGTGCGCATGTCGTCGGCGTCCACGTCGCCTAGAAAGTCCAGCGCCAGGTCGTGGTCGTGGTCGTCATCAGGCTTGTCGTGCGCGCCGGCGGCGCTGGCGTCCATTTCCATCCCCATCTGGGTGTCGGCGGTCGCCGCCAACGCTTCAAGTTGTTGGCGCCGCCGCGCGTGGTCGTGGTCCAAAAAGTTGGCGTGCGCGTTGATGCGTTGGAACACGGCGTCGCGCAGAGACAGGCGCGCGCGCCGCCGGCGCTCCACGTACACCGAGGCAGCCTGGCGCTCGCTCTCCCACGGGGAAGTCGCCATGGCGGGCTAGTTGGCGCGTCAACTCGGAAGAAGATCGGGCCGTTGCCTTGCTCCTGTCCGCTCTTGTGTTGCTGTTGGCGTGGGCTGATGGAGAAGACCAGCAACCACTTGAAGCTAACTACCGGTCGACAAACCGGTATCCAACGTTCGAAAAAACGGGGTTAATGGGAGCTGTAACCCTTCGCTGTTGGGTGGCTTCGTTGGCAAAAGGGTAACCCGTCAATCTATCAGGGAGCTATTCGCCAGTGACATAAATGGCTACATTGAGTCTTGAGGTTCATCCTGCGACCACGTCAGCATAAATGTGGATACTTGGTTTGAGCAGTGTTCATGTCACCATAATAGGTATCCAGCACTCTGACAGGACACTAGGTCAGTGAGCATTTTTATACTAGGAATATATTATATTCCAGCGGCGGTCGAGGGCCACGCCGGCGGCGGCGGTGGCTGCCAGTGCGAGCAGTTTTCTCGATGGCTCGGGCTAGTGGGCGAGCAGCTCCAGGGCATCCATGGGCGGAGAAGAGGGGAAGGGAGCAAGAGGCAGCTGGAGAAATGGCTCGTACCAGCCCCAGCGAATCTGAGATCCGGTACGAGTCATGTGAGACTCACTGTGATGTGAGGGTCTACACCGCTAGTGGCTGGTGTCCTTTTTACTCGGCACACGTCAGTTGCGGACACAACTCGTCCGGCATCCAGTCCAGTTGACTGAATAGTGTTGGTGGGGAAGTAGGGCGTTTACTTTCCAGAAACCTGTACTAACGAAGTAAACGCCATCGTTCCCAACAAATCCTTTCGCGGACTCAAACTGTTGTGGTGACAAAGGCTAGGATCAGCGCGGGAACGAGGTCCAACTCCTGCACGACAGTACAGCACAGTAGTACACATTGAGTGTTGGCTCTGGTACTGTGAAAACGTCTTGTTGGACAAAATCCAGGTGCATGGTCATATCTCTCAGTTGGCGGTGACCAGGGCAGAACAGTCCACCGAAACTCCGTGCTGGACAGTACTGTGCAGCACAGGAGAGAGGAGCGTTCTCAGTAATTAGGCTCATTGCAGCGAAACAAAAACCGCCCAAGTCGAATCAATTGGGCCCACAGAGGCACTGCACGGACGTCTTTTGCAGCAGGCAGTTGCGGTTCACGGGCGCCTGCGAGTCTTGGTCCCATCCGCTGACGCTTTTGCCCTGGAAGTAGCACTCGGCGCCCGCGCAGTAGCAGCGGAACGCGCGGAAGCGGCAGTCGGCGTCCGTGGAGCAGCCGTCCAAGTGGACGCTCAGAGGGTCGTCGTCTCGCCTGGGAACGGACCGGTCCACGGCAAACTCAAACTTGCCTATGACCGGGAAATGGTCCGACAGATCGACGAGCTCGAGCTGCGCGTTGCTCAGTTTGGGCGCCGACCATTTGACGGGAAATGCTGGTTTGACTTGCAGCTGGAAGCTCTGCAATGTGGGAGTTTGCAGTGGCTGCTGGTACGGAGCCTTGGCGAACAGCACATAGTCGAGCCATTCGCGCGGACAGCACGGGCAGTAGCACATCGGGACTTCATCTAGCGACAGATGCACGGACTCGTGGCCACCGCCGCCGATGTGCTGCCACCAATGGCGGCGCGGCACGAGACGCGAGCTGCTCCCACACGGCACACGAGTGAGAAGGTTCGGACGGAATGTTCCGTTCTATGGAGTCAGAAAATTGAGAAATATACGTCAGATTGTGGCTGTGGGATCTCGAAAATTGATACAGCCAGACCCACCTCCGGGGTTCCCCAACTTTGCTCGTACTGCCCCGAGCACTTGTAGCTGTTGGCGGCACCATCACGTCCAACGAGGAGGTTCGTGCGAGGGCTATCAACCAGAAAGCCATTCAGCTTGAAGAACGAAGACAAACAAAAGGTATCGAGTAAGGAGAGACGTACTCGCTAGTAAACTCTTGGTCGCCGATGCGGCGCGGCGTGTGCGCTCCGAGCAGCTCCACCAGGTTGTCCACTTCTTCCACAAACGTTTCGTTGTCGACGTTAAAATCACCTGCAAAAATGAGCGGCTACCAGAAATTTTTCTTTCATTGAGTCGCTAGCGGAACAGACAAACGGAGCGACACAGATTCGAAATAACCACTCACCTCGTGGTGTGGAATCTCGAGCGCGTCCACAAACGCGCGCATCTGCTTCGCCTGCTTGATGCGATCGTCCCGTCCTTGTGGCGTGGACCACGCCTGCATGTGCGTCGCAAACACGTTGAACACCTTGGTCGTGTTCTTCTCGGTCTTGACCACGCGCGCGTACTTGACACCTTTGGCCGCGAGGCAGTCGCTGTAGTGGCACGCGCCGCGGTAGACGTGCTGCCCTTCGCGTACGATCGGCCACTTGGACACCACGAGCACGCCGCCATTGAGCAGACTAGCCACAGAGAAAACAGTCAGTCTGGCAATAGAACACAATACTGTGCGGCCGCAAAATGTCTCTCTCGCACGAACCTAGTGAACGGGTCCGGGTCGTGGAGGATCGAGGTTGAGTACGCGAACCCGTTGTCCTTGAACTGCTCTAGCATCCCCTCTCGCTCGGACTTGATGTCGGCCTCGGCAAAGGTCACGACGTCGATGTCGTGTGACACGACAGCGAGCAGCGCCGCCGGAATGCGGGCTAATCGCTCGGTTTGACCGTCGTTCGAGACTTCGCTCGGCCGCCCAAAGACGTTGTACTGGACGACCTGGAAGCCCATGGACGCGGCCTTGTCCGACGCCGACGCCGACGCCGACGCCGACGCCGACGCCAACGAGGTCGCGCCAACGCCAACAAGCGCCAACAGCGCAGCCGCAGTGGCGGCCGCTCGCGTGAGGCGCCGCATGGTGAGGAATAGACAAGAGAAGATGGTCAAGCGAGGAGATCCTCTCACCTGCTTGAACATGAAGAGCTCAAATCGACCAACACTTTGCACCACAAGATCACAATCAGGCTAGTTCACACTCTTCAATAGGCTAATTTGGACACGGTGATTCTTCTGGACGTGTCCAAGCTTCGGCTGCACGACATACTAATGCCACCACTGGTACAGAGCGGTGTTGACGTCGCTCAAGACTTTTACTCAAAACTGGGAGCCGTCTCTTGTCTACAACTCATCTCTTGCGGTACATCGCTGCCACTTCGTCCGCGTAAAAGTGCTTTTTCTTGCGTCGCGGCGATTGGCCTGGGTTCTCCCGCTGCTGCTGGCGTCTGGCGTGGCTGGCTTTCCGCTTTGCGTTCTCGTTCAACGCGCGCTCCAGTTCTTCAACGTGTTCATACAGCACGTCCACGAGTGTGTACGCGTCCATGTCGGCCGGGATCAGCACTGCCATGCCTTCCTCTGGCGTTTCGCTGGCCCACAGCACCTGCGGACTCTCGAGCGCCTCGTCTTTCGTCACCATGAGTACGACTTTGTTCCACACGAGTGCGTGGAGCCGCAACTCCATAAAGTTCATGAGCAGAATGTTCGCGAGCCAGAAAAACACCCGGCGCTTCTCGTCGCGGTCGGCGATCTTCTCGAGGAAGAGCCGCTGCGCGACCAGCTTGGAGAGGATCGCGTGCTGCGTAGCTAATAGAAAAGCACAACCACTTGGTTAGTCTCTCTATCATCAGAGAACACCACAAAATTACGCACTCGGTCCATCTTCGAGACCCGTGGTCGTCAGGTGGACAATACCCTTCTCCTTGGCGAGCATCCCGACGAACAGCTTATCGAAGTCACGGTGCATCTTGTGCGCCGCCGCGTTGTGCGTCGCGACGCCACGTTCGCGCTGGGTCTCTTTGGTTTCATCCTCCTCAAGCCACTGCGCCAGCTGCGAGGGCTTCTTCACGCCTTCATCGTTCTCGTGATACAGCTGGATTTGGGCGGCGTCGAAGAGCCGCCGCAGCACGGTCTTGGTCGTGCGCTGCCACTCGCGCGCGAACGGCGCCGCCGTCATGGCATCTGAGCCACTCAGACGCGCACCATGGGCCAGTGTGCGTCGCACAAGCGCTGTCGGCACCTCGATAATGTGGTCTACTTGGGTCAGTGCGCTCGCGTCCTGGTCACCAAGTTCATTCTCCTGCTCCACATGAAACTGGAGCAGCCACCGGATCGGCGCGTCTGTGGAACCGTGCTGCTCCGCCGCAAGCGACAAAATCTGCTTGCGCGCTCTGTAGCCGTCGTTGTTGCAGCCAAACGTTGCGATCTCCAAGAACTGGTTGAGCTGCTTGAGCGCGTCTTCGTTGGCAGCGGCGGCCGCCGGGTGCCGCCGTGCGAGTCGCTGGAGGCGATCCGGATGCAGCCGCAGCAGCAGTGGCGACGCAATGGGCGTCAGGTTGAGCGCCGCCGAGCGCTGCGTGCTGAGCCACCGGCCGCGCAGCGGCAGGCGAAGCCGCAGAGAAGGTGCCACCATCATCATGTTCTGGTGGCTGGTTGGTCCTTCACACCCCAAAGGAGCTCGTCGATAGTTATCTCGGGTTAACTTGTTGGCAAAGTGTTTTGATTCGCAATTAATTAGACTAGAAGTGCTTGTTGATTGGCGGCACCAGGAGTGGTATGGAAGGTTGAAGAAAGTCAAGTACCGTATCGACCTCTTTCCTCATTTATACTTCAAAATTCATTTTATTTATTTACATTTACTGTTGAAAAGACAGCTATTTTGAACGTCTAAAATGCATGACGTGCTATAAATGGTGCATCGTATTCTAGTGTGTGCATTCGTCCCAGTGGAACCTTTCCTCTTGAAGACTGACACGCGCTACGTGAGCGATTACTCCAGCGATTGCTCCTCCTCCTCCCAGAACGAGCCCGCCGAGAAAAGAAGCGACGAGCAGCTCCGCTCCTCTTCCGTCCTTTGTAGAACACCGGCATTGGCCTCTCCATCCCCACGCTTTAGTCTCCCTCTGTCACTCACTTCGTCATCTCCCGCCTTCCTTCCACCATGGACCAACTGCTCTCGAACGACCTGCCCGCGCTCTGGGAGAAGACGCCCAAGAAGCTTGTCAAGCTCGCGGCGCTGGCGGGCGCCGGCTACGCGCTCGACCACCAGCTGCTGCTCTCGCACGACCTGCGCAAGTGCGGGCTCATGGCCGTGGCGCTGCTGCGTAGCAAGCAGTACGCCAAGCGCAACGTGCTGCTGCCGGACCTGTTCCGCGACGCCGTGCGCCAGTGGCCGCAGAAGAGCTGCATGGCCTTTGAGGACCGCGCGATGACCTTTGCCGCGACCGACGAGGCCACCAACCGCGTGGCGTACTGGGCGTTGCGCCAAGGGCTCAAGCCAGGCGACAAGGTGGCGCTGCTGATGGAGAACCGCCCCGAGTTTGTGGTGGTCTGGCTCGGGCTGCTGAAGATCGGCGTGGTCACGGCGCTCATCAACACGCATCTCATGGCCGACGGGCTGCTGCACTGCATCAAGATCGCCGAGCCCAAGGCCGTTGTCGTGGGCGTGGAGCTGCTGGACAAGTTTGCCACGGTCGTGGACCAGCTCCACGACATGTCGTTCCACGTGTATGGCGACGGCGTCACGCCCTGGAAGGCCAGCCGTGAGCAGTACCCCTTCGCGCGCTCGCTGGACGACCAGCTGATCGGCATGAGCGCCACAGAGCCACCTGCCAGCATCCGCCGCGACGCCGACATCAAGACCACGGACCTGGCGCTGCTCATCTACACGAGCGGCACCACGGGCATGCCCAAGGCGGCGCGCGTCAACACGTTCAGCATCATCTTCCGCGCTCTCATGTTCCACATGACCATGCGGCTCACAGTATCGGACCGCATCTACTGCTCGCTGCCGCTGTACCACACGTCGGGCGGCAACCTGGCCGTGGGCATGACCATCTTCTCGGGCGCGACGCTGTGCATTTCGAAGCGCTTCTCGACCTCTCGCTTTTGGGACGAAGTGCGCCAGCACAAGTGCACGGTGATTCAGTACATTGGCGAGATGTGCCGCTACCTGATGAACGCGCCGCCGCGCAGCAACGACAAGGAGAACCACGTGCGCGCCGCATTTGGCAACGGACTGCGGCCGGACGTGTGGGCGGATTTTCAGCGGCGCTTCCAGATCGCGTCCGTGTTTGAGTTCTACGGGTCCACGGAAGGCCCGCTGGGCATCCTCAACGTGTGCACGGAGCCCGAAGACCAAGGCCACTTGGGCAAGCGCGGGCTGATCGTGCGCACGATCACGGGCACCAAGATCGTCAAGTTTGACGTGGAGAAGGACGAGCACGTGGTGGACGCGAGCGGCTTCCTGCAAGAGTGCGACTACAACGAGACGGGCGAGCTCATCTGCAAGATCAAAGAAGGCGACCCGTCCAAGTCGTTCAACGGCTACTACAAGAACGAAGGCGAGTCGAACAAGAAGGTGCTACGCGACGTGTTCACCAAGGGCGACGCGTACTTTCGCACGGGCGATCTGTTCAAGATGGACGACCAGTGCCGCTGGCACTTTATGGACCGCATCGGCGACACGTTCCGCTGGAAGGGCGAGAATGTGGCCACAAACGAGGTCGCGGAAGCCATCGCCAAGTTCCCTGGGCTTAGTGACATATGCGTCTACGGTGTCGAAGTCCCCGGCAACGAAGGGCGCGCGTGCATGGCTGGGATGGTGTTTGACGAGACGACGTTCGACATGGCGGCGTTTGCCGCCCACGTCCAAGCGCGCTTGCCGTCGTATGCTGTCCCGCTCTTTCTGCGTCAGCTGGGCGAGATGTCGGTGACGGGCACGATGAAGTACGAGAAGGCCAAGCTACGCAAGCAAGGGATGGACCCGTCGCAAGTCAGCGACAAGCTGTGGTTCTACGTCAAGAGCAAGAACACGTACGAGCGGCTCACGACCGACAACTTTCACTCGGCGTTCGCCGGCTCGCGGCTGTAGACGTGGAATCCGTGCGGGTTGTGCGGACCAGGTACTGAAGTGGAGACTGTACCACTTGAAAGTCTAAAGCGGAATGGCATGTTTGTTGGGTTTTTTTTATCACAGTCCTTGTAAAGACTGGCTGACCTGTTGACGCTCTCAATAATGGAAACATGCTCAGTGTGGACCGAGTTCAGAAGCTCCAGAAGGGTTATTGCTGAGGCATTTTGTGCTGCAGACACCTCGGGTTGTGTTGCCATTCGCGAACAGCAAACTGCAACGGTCTGTTTTGTTTTTCTCGGCCAGGTCATTTCGAAACCAGTTTTTTTTGCGTGGCTGGTCCCATACAAGACTAGCATTGAATGCACCCATCTACCAGCACCGGTATTGTTTTGGCACTGCGAAAATCCAATTCCACACGTACAGTGTTCCTCTGCAATGCCTGCATCCAAATCTTTGACAACCAAGCCAGGAGAGATGACCTGGTATGTAGTTGAAGGTGGGAAAGTCGATTCTTTCCCCCCATCCAGGATAGATTCCATCCTGCTGAAGAGTTCCTGCTGCCTGACCAGTCCGATCACCCAAGCGCAACGGGAAGCCGCCGTCGCCGTCGCCGTCGACGTCAACGCTGCATCCATCATACCCTCCTACCTCCCCTCCCCTCGTCCTCTGCTCTCCTCCCCTCCCCTCCCCTCCTCTCCCTCCTCTCCCCAGTCTTCATCTCGCCGCCTCCTCGCTTCACCTATTCCCTCAATCCCCACCATGGCGGCCGAGCTCACCGCGCTGTGGCACAAGACGCCCAAGAAGCTGCTCGCGCTGGCAGCAGCAGCGGCCGCGGGCGTCGCCGCGGACCGCCAGTTGGACCTGGTCAACGACGTCAAGTCGATCCTCGCGCTTCGCGCGCTGCTGCGCCAGGGCCGCCAGACCGTTGCCGACGGCACGCTCGTGCCGGACGTGTTCCGCCAGGCCGTGGAGCGGTTCCCGCAGCGGTTCTGCCTCGCGTTCGACGACCGCTGGATCACGTTCCAGCAGGCTGACGAGATCTCGAACCGCATCGCGCGGTGGGCGCTGCGCCAAGGGCTGCGGCCGGGCGACAAAGTGGCGCAGCTCATGGAGAACCGGCCCGAGTTTGTAATCTTCTGGCTCGGGCTCATGAAAGTGGGCGTGGTGCCGGCGCTGCTCAACACGCACTTGAAAGCGGACGGCATGCTGCACAGCATCCAGATCGCCGACCCGAAAATCGTTGTCGTCGGCGCCGAGCTACTGGACAGGCTGAGCAGCGTCATGGACCAGCTGGCAGGACTGCCAGTCCACGTGTACGGCGACGGGATCACGCCCTGGACGCCCGAGCCCGAGCGCCTCCCATTCGCTCGCTCGCTAGACGAGCAGCTCGCGCAGCTGAGCAGTGGCGCGCTGCCGCGTGAAGTGCGCAGCGGCACCACACCGATGGACACGGCCATGCTCATCTACACGAGCGGCACCACGGGGCTGCCCAAGGCCGCGCGCGTGAACCACTACAATGTGTTAATTCGTGCTCTCGGCCTCGGCATGGGCATGGAGGTCACGGAACTCGACCGCGTGTACTGCCCGCTGCCGCTGTACCACACCTCGGGCGGCAACTTGGCCGTGTCGATCTGCTTCTACTCGGGCGCCACGCTGTGCATCGCCAAGAAATTCTCGGCCACGCGGTTTTGGAGCGACGTGCGCAAGTTTGACTGTACGATCGTGCAGTACATTGGCGAGATGGCGCGGTATCTGGTCAACGCGCCGCCGCAACCGACCGATCGCCAGAACAACGTGCGCGCGGCCTTTGGCAACGGACTGCGGCCGGACGTGTGGGACGAGTTCCAGGACCGGTTCGGTATCCCGATGGTGAACGAGTTTTACGGGTCCACGGAGGGCGTGATGGGCTTTGCCAACTTGTGCGTCAAGCCCGAGGACCGCGGCCACTTGGGGCGGCGCGGGCAGCTGATGCAGGCGCTGATCGGCACCAAGATCGTCAAGTACGACGTGGAGAAGGACGAGTACATTCGCCACCCAACGACTGGATTCCTGCAGGAGTGCGGCTTTAACGAGACGGGCGAGCTGCTCTGCCGCATTCAGGAGGATAATCCAGCGCGGAAGTTTTCCGGATACTACAAGAACGAGCGCGACTCGAGCAAGAAAGTGCTCCGCGACGTGTTTACGAAGGGAGATGTGTATTTTCGCTCAGGTGATCTGTTTAAGATCGACCCGCAGCACTGCTGGCACTTTGTGGACCGCGTTGGCGACACGTTCCGCTGGAAGGGCGAGAACGTGGCCACTAATGAAGTCGCCGAGGCCATCGCCAAGTTCCCTGGACTTAGCGACATTTGTGTGTACGGCGTGGAAGTGCCAGGCAACGAAGGGCGTGCATGTATGGCGGCGATGGTGTTTGACGAGACGACGTTCGACATGGCGGCGTTTGCAACCCACGTCCAAGCGCGCTTGCCGTCGTATGCTGTCCCGCTCTTTCTGCGTCAGCTGGGCGAGATGTCGGTGACGGGCACGATGAAGTACGAGAAGGCC
>JAADWZ010000412.1:0-28499 GCA_023336445.1 Pythium dissimile | reverse complement strand
CCCCCCCCCCCCCCCCCCTGGAGGAGACAAGCTCGGCATACCAGCCCAGCCCAACGCCAACGGACAGTACTCCGGACACCCCATGGAATATCGACCTGACCTCCCCTCCAGGGACCGTGGCCGATGGCGAGGAGTTGAGTGACGGACCAGCGTCCGCCGAAGACGACGGAAAATGGATGACGAGTGAGGCAGCGAGCAGCACCGCAAACGCCGAGGGAGCTGCGGAAGGGACCACAGACGACAGCAAGCACGACGACAGCGTTGCTGGATCCGATTCACCAGCCGCGGGGCCCAGCCGTGACGAGAACGATCAGGTCACCCTTTGCATTGCCGATGCGGCAGCCGCCGTCAGCGGCGTCGATGGCACCACGGAACAGGACGACCATAAGACCCCGCAGGATCACCAGAGAGATGGCACGTCGGTCACGGGCGGCTTGCGCGTGACCTCCGCGCTCGGCATCGAGCTTAGCCTATCTCTGACCTTCTCGGCGTCATTCGCGTTCAGCTCTGACGTTTCCCAGCACATGAGCAGCACCTCCACGTCTCCCCGAGCTTGTCCGGCTCTCCCGTTACTCCACTCACGACGGCAGAGCACACCACATTGATGCGACACCTCGCCATCTCTGACATACTCGACCATGACTCGGAAGCCAGCCACCTGCTGGCAAAAGCGGTCACGGTCAACCATCTGTTTTATTGCAAGCTGAGAAAGAGGTTAGAGCACGCCAATGTTGTGCTGTATGCCAGTATCATAGAGTGTGTTACTCTGAAGACGCCTGCGCTGGCCTGCGCGGCTCTCCGATTCTTCTCGTTAGACTGCTCCGGCTACTCCCGCACCCACAAGTGCTGCACACGACGTCCAACGATAAAGACGTGATCCAACTCGGCCGCGATCTCGCCAGCGTCGGGCAGATCCAGATGCTCCACCGATTCACCACCGGTGGCGGCCGCGTCCGCGGACAGGCTGACAGAGAATTCTGTCGCACGTGAATGCTCGGGATTGCGAGCGCTCAGCGAGTGTGGTCCTCGCAGAGAGTACTTCCCACTGGACGCGCAATTAAGGGCACCACACACGTGCCCGGCACGCACGGCGTCTCCGTGCGTCCGGGCCAGCTGGCTGAACCCAGCAGCCAATCACGGCTGCCTTCCAGCCGGCCACCGCGATCGAGCACGCAACGGCAACATCGTAGTGGTTCTTAGATCATCAGACTGGTATCGCCGCCGGCCAACTGCCACCACGTCGCCAGTGTGGTGGATGCACCTACTCACCGCTTACCATCCCGAGCCGGCGACTGAGGCGCAGCTAGCGATCGAGACAACAGACCAACGCTGGGACTTCTACGCCACGTACCACACTTACCGCTACGCGCATAGCGGCTCCCTCTTTGCTTCAAGCAGGCTGAACCGGCTCTACGTGAGCACGTCCGCATTACCGCGAGTGGTGAGACTTCACACTGATCCCCCACCGTGTCCAAGCGATCACGACGCGGTCTGCTTGATCCTCCGCGAGCGCAAGCCGGCGCGGAGATTTGGCGGTCGTCGCCGCCGCAAGACGGTCAAGTACCCGCTCTCGCGCGACGCCTCTGGCGCCGTGGCGTCTCTGTCAGTGGCCTTTATAGCAGCAGCGACGGCGGAGCTCGGCGACATCCCACCTGACGCTACCGCAGCCCGCTGGGAGGAGCTGAAGGTCGAGATCCGTACAGCCATCTTCGCTGAACTGACTGCTCACCGCCGCACTGCGACCGCTGTCTACCAGCGGCGCGACCATCGCTTGCGCCGAGCACCGCATAGCGTTCAGCGACAAACCAGCGGCCCAATGGAAGTTGAAGCTACGGTGGACAGAATCACGGGCGAGCTTGCGGGACTCAGTCTCAACCCCCGCGAGCGTGTTCAGCGCCTGCGGGACGCCATTACCACCCCCGCCCCGAGCCACTATCAACCCCGTCAAGCTCCTCGACTCTTTCTCAGAGACTGAAGTCCTGGACGCGATGAAGGACTGCCCCAGCGGCAAAGCCAGCGGATCGGACGGTCTCCCAAATGACTGGTACCGGGAGCACGACTGGTAATTGCCCCCTGCTCACGAAGCTCTAAAACGGCTGGTTTGCGGCAGCGCACGTCCCGAAGAGCTTCCGCGCGGCGGCGATCGTGTGCATACCCAAGAAATCGACACCCACCACCGGACTCGATTTTCGCCCTATTGCCTTACTGAATATCGACTACAGGATTTATTCCAGATTGATCCTTGCGCGCGCCAAGCACCACCTCGAACACCTTGTTGCACCGACACTTTCGGCTTCGTCCCGAATCGCCAGGTCAGCGACGCCGTCGACGTATGGTTTGCGCTGCAGGCGCTCGTTTGCTCCGGCCACGCTCCGGCCTCTATGGCCGTCTTTCTGGACTTTGCTAAGGCGTATGACACACTTGACCGCCGGTTCCTCTCCCTCGCGCTCCGTCGTCTCCAGTTCCCGCCAGAGTTCATCGACGTGATCGACGACAGGCACATGGTGACGACCGCGGCCTTTCTCGCGGACTCCTGCTGCTCCTCCGACCAAGACGTGCTTAATGGCATCCGGCAACGATACATCGGTGCTCATTATCCTAGCCGTTGACACCCTCTACGACGCCAGTGCAGCGGGCCCAGATATCCACAGGATTCGGCGAGACCCCCACTACCGTGGGATACGCAGACGACACTACCATCTATCTGGCGCATCCACGCGAGGTGTCCGGGCTTCGTCGCGTATTGACCAAGTTCGCCGCGGTTTCCGGCCTCAACGTCGACAAGAGCCATGCCGTGCCCCTCGCTGAGTATGGTTGGCCCGCGGACATAGGTGAGATCGGGTTCCCGCGACTGGAAGCGGACCAGCTCGCGCGTTTATTGGGTGCGCACGTCTCCTGCCGACCTCGACATAACGTCGTCTGGGACACCGCCATCCACTAACTCCGAGCACGGCTGCACCTGGGCCAGGTCAAGACTGCCGACGTGCTCCAGCGCGCACAAGTCGCCCAAGCCATCATTCTCCCGAAGTTGCTGTTCGTCGGGCGCCATGCCTGACTCAGCGGCCAGCGCATCGCCGAGCTGCAGCGGTACATCCACCTTTATGCTTGGCACGGCAAGTTTTCGGTGCTCACCAACCAGGACGGGCCTGGATGAGCCAAACGACGGCGTCACTTCCCCGTCGAGAAGGCGGACTCAGCCTGCCAGATCTCTCCAGCGAGTTCAAGCAGCTCAAAGTCCGGATTTTGGTGCGGTGGGAACAGAGTGCGTACGGCGTTCGCAGTACGATCGGGCGCGTCCTGCTCACGGCGGCCGGAACGCACGACTGGGAGCCCGACCTACCCGGCTGCCCGGCGGCGACCCCCGGCTTCTGAGTTGCGCTGCGGTCACAGGTGGCTCCATCACACGGGCGTTGACGGCCCAACCTCGCGGGCCGGCAGAGGATCAGCTTGTCAACTCTCTAGTCGCCCGCCTCCATAGTACCAACGGCTGAACGGCAGGATCCGATCATGGGACCGTGACTGATACGTGTGTGACTATTCCGCACACCGGGCGAAGCTGGCGACACTACACAAACTCCAGTCCCACAACTTCGGCTATATTGGTATGCACGGGCTCCTCAGCGCGCGCATTGTCAATAATGTCCTCGTGTTTTGCACTGTATTGGCATGAGTTTCGCTGAACGGGCACAGATGACCAGCTCTTGGTGAGTTCCCCTTCTCATACAAACTTTCAGTCATTCAGTGACTGCCAAATTTGCGACTTGGTGACAAACTGTCCCGCTGGATCAGCAGCAATGCAACCGAGAGCTGTGCTTTCAAAGCTCTCGCTCAGCAAGATTCCTGCTGATCGGAAGTTTTGCCTTCTTATCGAGAAGGCTGCGTATCGCAGGTGACTGGCAATCAGCCATTTTCCGCGAACTTGGCACCGCGCGTGACGAAAGAGACATGCGCTTGTGCGGCATCATGATAGCACATGTTGTGCCATCCTGGTGGGCTCCCCACTCCCTCTCGCATAAGTTCTCAACCGCCCCCGCAAGGGCCACGGCCAGCCTCTCACTCCTCATTTTCCTCCACCGACGACAAACAACCCACCTCTGCACTCAAGATGTTCTCCACGCTCACCAAGCTCGCAATTGCCGCCCTGCTCGCCACCTCGGCGACCGTCGCCAACGCGGACGTTATCAACCACGACGCCGTCCCTGTGTGGCAGCAGCCCAACCAGGTGGGTGGCTTCCAGAAGCTCGCGGTCAAGCTCAAACCGCAGATCGTGTACGAGAACTCGTGCACCGCGTACTAGGCGGTGGACCAGTGGGGCAACACGGGCGGCGGCCTCAAGCCCACTGGCTCGCCCAGCGCTGGCTGCAAGGACCGCTCGAAGCAGTAGATCTACGCGCGTACGGGCTGGCACAACGGCCTGTTCGCCATCATGTACGGCTGGTACATGCCCAAGGACTCCCCGAGCACGGGGCTCGGCCACCGCCACGAGTGGGAGACCTTGGTTGTGTGGCTCAGCAACAGCAATGACTGGAACGTGATCGAGAACGGCATCAGCCCCAAGGTGCGCTACTTCTTCGCCTGGCCCAACACCCACGAGCTCGACTTCACGTCGGCCAGGGGCGAAATGCAGCCGCTGATCCAGTGGGACCAGCGCAAGGACGCCGCCTGCAACGCGCTTGGGTGAACCGACTTCGGCAAAGCCAACGTACCGTTCAAGGGCAACTTCCAGGACAACCTGGCCAAGGCCCGGTTCCGTTAAGCCACAGCGCACGGCGCTCGTAGCGTGTCCAAGTCAAAACCTACCAGCTCTACATACTAGCATAGCATAAACAGATAAAATCGGAGATTCGTTAAGTTGTGCGTGTCGCTTTTCCAATACCATGATTCTCACGATCAGGATGGATGGAGCACAGGATCAGCTTGAGTGTTTTACGCCACAAGTTTTTTTTAAAAGTATATCCTTCACTTATGAAGCAATTAAAAAAAGATTTACTAAATAAAGAAAGAAAGACATATCCGTTTGAATTTATAACCATCGATATGTATGTGTATGTTGTAGGTCGGACATGTGGGGAATGAGGGGTAGAAAAAGAGGTACTCAATGTTAGATATCATAAGTGACGTTATATCAAAGGCGACGCTCTTCTGTTCGGGTTATTTTTGTGAATCTCAAACTTTCTCGATATTACATATTTTCTCACCCAAAACAATGACATCGACATTTATGGGTCCACATCAGAATTTGAAGCAAGCAACAATAACTAAAATAGTTACTTGCAACAACACAAACAAAATGGGCCGCGGGGGGAGGACGAGCATTAAGGGCGTTCGTGCTACAAAGAAGATGTTCAAACGCGAGACGTTCCCCTACGAATTCAAGATTAAACGTCGAACGGCAGTACACTGTACCTTGTTCAATTATGCTGATGGATGGATTCGAACCATCGACCTACGGATTAGAATTCGAGCGCTCAACCATTAAGCTGCACCAGCGTCACGACATGTACTCATATGTGATGTATTGTCACAATTTATCCAAAGTTTCATTTCTGTGACATAGTGTTGAGTGACACTGACCTTCTAATAGGGTTAGTTCAGGATCTTGGATATCATAAGCGACACTCTTCTATAGAGAGCAGTTTTGTGTTTTCACCCGTCGCTTACGATATCTAACATTGAGTAAATTGTTTGCTGTGGCCACGAAGCGCCTGGCTTCGCACCATGTAGCACTTTTTGCGCCGATTATATTTGTAAAGTATTTTCATGTTGTGCAGTTTACCGTTCAGAGTAAACTGCAAAACATGAAAATACAAATATTATAGTAATATGATGCTGTTTGTTCGTAGATAAACAAACATAATTACTGAGGCTGTGTTCGACGCGAATGCACTAGCCATTCACAGAAAGGACCATGTTGGTCTAAACGGCTGTTTTCCATGAATAGCTATTCTTGGAATTGGTCGTATGGACGAATTTCGATAATAATCATCTCAGTCCTAAATGTTATTTATGATTTTGTGTGTTCGTTGACTGAACAACTTAACCCTAGACCAAGTTTAGACCATGCGAATGCCTATTCTGTGGTCAGTACTTGCCGTTCCCGCACGGTGAAGACTTGTTACTAGTGTCCTTCGTGCTAGGCCACATCCCACAGGCATTTCGAAACTCAAGCATGCCGATTCAATGCGGACGGGTGAAGGAGGTTTTATTGATCCACTACCAGACTACAAGAAAACCGCCAACGTCATTCCTGCCAGAGCTACAGCGGCACCAACGCTATCGTACCACATCCAGCGCTTAGTTGCGGTGGTGGAAGTTCTCGCGCGACTTCGGCTGTGTGGGGGAACAAAAGGGCAAGAGATCGTCAGCATTGGGTTGCATAAGCGAGATTCGCTACCCAATGCTGAAGACCAAATAGGAGAGCGAATGCCAGTACAAGGGGGATGACTCACAAATCAGCGTGTCAAGAGACGCCATTGCAAGCAGCGATCGAAAGGAAATCTCCCCACGATAAGGGAAGACGACACCAACCAGTCGGAGGCGAGGGTCCACCGTCCACTCTCATACACAGCATGAAAGCGGAGCGGCTCCGCTTGCAATGGGTCCACCGATTCGATCCCCCAGGACGCGCCAGAATCGAGCAGAGATCCGATCAAAAAGAACGATCAATCCGCTCGATTCCAAACGCGCCTGGCATTCGAAGTATCCGGCTCCAGCATTGAATCGAGCACAAAGCGTAGCTCATCGTACCTGCGGCACGTGCACGCCGGCCAGCTTGAGGTCGAGGTGCGTGAGCAGGTCCTTGGTGTCGTTGTCGATCTCGATGCTCTCCGTGTTGATGGCCGACACGTCCGGCACGTAGTCGAGACGGCGCTCGCGCTCCTCCTCCTGGAGCTTGAGCGAGATGCCGCGCACGGGGCCGTTGGCGATGCGCTTCATGAGGTGCGTGATGTACCCGGCGATCTTGTTGCGCATGCGCTTGGACGGGATGATGGCGACCTCATCGCACACCTTCTTGTTGGTGTCGAAGTCGAGCGTCAGGCGCGAGTAGTACTTCTCGATGATCTTGACGGCCGAGCCCTTGACGGTCTTGGTACGGACACCCATGGTTGTTGCTGTTGCTTCAGGAAGGTTGGTTGCTTGCAGAATGAGCCCTCGCAAACGAAGAGCTCTTTCGTGGGCAAGAGTGCAGAGCCAACCAAGTCTGACGTCCAGCGAGAAATACCTGTTGAGGTTCGCAACAGGAAATGACATACAGATGCTGAGTGTGCGAAGTGGTGTGGACCACACATTCCGTCCAAAACAAGGTGTCGCTGTTCGTGATGGCACAAAACACGGTGTAACAGCGGGATGCCTCGAAGAATGCGTCACCTGCACGCCAGCAGCTCGTCAATGCACTCGGCCACATGCGGCGCTGTCTGTTGGGTTGTGGAGTGTGAACTTGCTATTGGTATTCTGCGGATCGGTCAAGATGAATGGATTAACGGTCTTAGCAAACTACTAATGGGGGCGGATTCTCTGTGCGAATCGTAATCGGCGGATCGATTCATGCAAAACGAACCAACATCGTTAATCGGCCGCGTCCTCCACAGTCACGAGCTCGTACTCAACCCCTGAAATGTTGTTCTCTCGGTTGATTCTGGGCGGTGCTGCGGGCGTCGACGCGACGCCATCTGGGTGTTTGGAGATCTTGCCCCACATCGACACGTTTAACCGCACGTAGCCCTTGAACACGTCGGCGCTGGCGTTGCGCACCACGAGCGTGTCGCCCTCTTTCAACAAATCGATCTGTCCTGCTCGATTGGTTCGCCACAAATCGACCTGAAGTCAGCACCAAAATCAACCCAATATCATCAATAAACTATATCAATCCACGCACCGTTCCGCGCCGTGAGCGTGACACTGCCCGTTTCGTCGCCCAGCACGGCCTCGGCGATGCGCGAGTCTGTTCCATCTAGACGCTTCTTCTCTTGCACGGCATCTACGGAGAGCACAGTCGCCACGAGGTTGTGGCCGTGCGAATCGGGCGTCAGGTCTTTCACCTTGATGTCTACAGCCACAATCCATCAGCAAATTATGCGGCGATTCGGCCAATCGATCCATCGGCCGCTGGGATTCGGCCCAGTCGATTCGACCATACAGGTTGCTGTCCGCAGCTTCTTCTCGCTGTCGGCACTGGCCATGGTCGTTCGCGGGCAACGGCACGATCTCTGTGTGCCTCGGTCTGTCTGTCTGTTGAGGATTCGTTCGAATCGTGAAAAGATTGGGAAATCGCTCCACCATAGAAACGATAGAAACGCAAAGCTTCAACATTGTTCTGGAGGACGCCAATTATTATCTCGACTTCCAAGCCGAAATCAAATTTTCCTATTTTCCACGCCAATTATTCGTTCTTGGCCTTCGCGGCGCGGCGCGTGGCGCGGAGCTGCTTCATCTCGCGCAGCCAGCCGACAAAGAACGGCAGCAGCAGCGGTGCCAGCAGCGGAGTGAACACGCCGAGCATTTGTTCCTGCGGGAAGTAGAGCTGGCGGATCATCGTGTGGTCGTAGTACGCAGCGTCGGCCTCGTCGACGGCGCGGCGCGCGATTTCCAGCAGTTGCGCGTCGCTCGCCGCATCTTCCGACGCGAACACGCGCTCGACCAGCTCCAGAGCAAGAGCGATGCGCTGGGCCACGCGGCCCAGCACGCTCAGCTCGGCCATGTCGTCCACGAGCTGCACGATCGACTGCAGCGTCTCGACGCTGGAGCGGACGTGTCTTCGTAAAAAAACATGATTCGTTAGACCCACAAGCCAATATTGGTGCAACAGGAACAGATCTACAGTACTACTCACTGACGAAGAAGGCTCTGCACGACCACGTCGAGCTCCCACTGGGCGACACCGTCTCGAGGCGATGGGAGGAACTCCAAGCCAGTTTGCTGGTCGGCTGCGAGCCGCTGGCGAGAGATAAACGACGGGAGTCCAAGCAGCGTGCGCAGCTCACTGATAAAGCGGCCCATTACGCGCTGGAGCTCTCTCGCTTCGGAGAGGGAAGAAGCTGTGAGCTCGCGAGGATCGAGAACGACGACGACGCCCCAGCTCGGGATCTCAAAGGCGGTGGCCTCGCGCGCGGCGCCGTCATCCCCAGCAGATCGGATCACGAGCGGCGTGTGGTCGGCGGACGGAACAACCGCCATGAAGTGGAGAACCTGCTCACGGTCAGCCAGCACCGAGGAGGTGAGGAAGTCGTTGGTGCTCTTGAACTGCATGCAGAGTCGACACATTAGAAACTAGTTCTTGGAGCGATCGATCGAGATATGACAACAACAAATTACCCACGTGTTTGAGATCTTCGGCTTTCACGTAGTGGACAGTGCCGCCGGCATCGGTATGAACTTCTTTCGCCAGTCGAGCAAAGTGAAGCGATTGCTGCTCGATCGTGAACTGTGCCACGCTTTCGAGCTACATATCAGCAAATTTACAGTCGATTTCTCCGCTCCTACGCTGTGATTTCACGGATGCACACACTGCTCACCTTCTGGAGCACCGGAGCCAGGTACCGTTTCTCAAGTTGGTCGAATTTCCAAGCCCACGAGGCGTCTGCGCCCTCGTGAAGCAGCGAGAACTGCAGTCGGTACTTGACTGCGACACGAGCGCGGCGCGTCTTGGACGGCGTGGCGACGACGTCGCTGGCGGCTGGGAACACGTGGGACTGCACGAGCGTTGCCAGGGCCTTGGCCACATGAACATTACGTGTAGAGCACGCATGCGACCACGCGTGGCGGTGCTTGCCAACGGTGATCGCCGTGGCGTCTGGTTCGCTCGGGTTACAGAGCAACACGAGCGAAAATGCAGCGTCGGCGGCGGTTTGATGCAGCAGCTCCACCAGCGCGTCGTCCAGGCTCTGCGGCGGCTGCGCCACGAGCTGCAGCTTTTGCGTCGTCGTCAGCGCCACGCTGCTGGTGATATACTCCACGTGGCTTGAAGCCGCCGCCGGGAGCGTTCTCAGCGCAGCAGCATCCTCATTTGTAGTCGTGGCGTCGTCGCCATGGGAGATCAGGCGGACGACGCGCAGCACGTGGCGCGGTGGCCGCGCGAGCCGCGACTGGTTCCACGCGAGCGCGCGGATGCTGTCGGAGGGCAGCGCCACGCGCTCCACTTGCGTCTGGCGCCACGCGAGCGGTGCCACGAGCAGCGCGAAGAGCGCGAAGCAGCTCACGATGTGCAGTTTCGTGCCGGCCATGTTTATGTCTTTCTTCAGGATGGAGCTCTCCGATTTGAAAAAAAGAGGGGGCACTATCCAAATTCCACTCATATACGTTAATTTGAATGAATAGTACCCCATATCCGAAAGGGGAAATGAAACACTGAATTTGAGCTCCTCAACTGCGCGGCTGCTGCTACATATTTGCTGCGTCTACTTCCACTTCCATCCCTTGTGCTTGTGCTTGTACTTGTATCCCTTGTAACCTTTGTACTTGCGGTGCTTGTACTTCATGTGCGGACCGTACACCACGCCGGGGTACGCCACGTACCCAGGTTGGTGCACGACGTAACCTGGTGGCTGCATCACGTAGGCCGCTGGCGGCGGGGCCACGTACGCGCCAGTCGTCGCCTGCGCGAAGATCGCGCGGCCATGGTTGGCGTAGTACGTCTGCGGCGGCAGCGCCTGCGGAGGGTACGCGTATCCCGGCAGCGGAGGGTACGCTCCGGGCTGCGGCACGTACCCTTGCGGCGGCGGATACGGCGCTGGCTGAGGGTATGCCGCCTGCTGCGGTGGGTAGCCTGGCTGTTGCGGTTGCTGCGGCGGGTACCCTTGCGTGGGGGGATACCCTGGCGCCGCCGGGTAGTACCCTTGCTGCGGCGGGTACTGGCTGTTGTTGTACATCGTCACGAGCGCCTGGGTCCGTAACTGTGGTTACAGGCGGCTTCTCCTTCCTCCCCTGTCGCTCGTAGCGTTGGCCTCCTTCTTCCACGCTCGCGCTTGGAGCGCTGCTCGTTCGTGTTGCTTGGTGGTTTCTGTTGCAAATGTTGAACTGTGGCCGAAGCTTCGTGTTCTCTATCCATGATAGAATTTATTGAACCTCCATGTCTATATACGTAATTAGGAGCTTCTTCACAAATGTAGCCATTTTCATGACGAGCTATTCCCGTAATTCAGTAGTTTCGATTCTGTCGGGTTCGCGCCGAGCCGGCCGAGAAATCGCCGTGGTTGCGCCGCTCCTGCACGGAGCGCTGGCGGATGCGCATGACCTGGTCCTGCTGGCGCCGAGAGCCGGCCTCGCGCGCGCGCTGCTCCGCCAGCAGCTCGCTCAGTCGTTTGGGCCGAGGGTGCTCGAGCGTCAAGGGCTCGAGCTTCCGGCTGGCAGGTTTCGGTGGTTTGGTGGCGGAACTGTGGCTCTTGCGGTGCGCGGCGACGAGCAGAGGATTCGTGCTGCTGAAGGCGGCGAGGAGCAGCATAGTTATCGCCGTGAAGAGTGCGAGGCGGTGCATGGATGGGTAGGGTGAGGGTGAGGCAAATGAACGAATCGTGAGAGGAAAGTCTGGCCAGGTTCTTGTCGATGTCTGCCACCCCTGTTGTCGCAGCTGAGCCACTTCCTCGGCTTTCCTCAGGTGGTGTCTATTGATTTGCTGCCTCCTTCTGCGCAGGTGACGTGAGTGATCTAAATTTGCGTCAAACACCAACACTGTCGCACAAACACCCAAACGGCACAGTCCGATTTTACATCACACTGTGAAGTTTTGGTTCGCCTGCCTGTATCGGATACACCTTCGCGTTCTGTGCGGAGGCTACAAATTCCTGCGCATATCGCAGCGTTCCCCTTGCTGCATATCGTGGTCCACAGGGGGTGTTTTGAAGTATTCTGACGTTGGTTTCAAAACAAAGGACGAGCCCGTCAGAGACCACAAGAGCATTTGCTCGGTGTAAAAGAAGGAATTAAGCACCATGGCTGTGAGAGGCTTCTTCACGATGGTCGCGTTGGTGGTCATGTGGAGTTGTGTGAGCGTGGATGGAGCGACGACGTGGCGGGGCACGAGCGAACTGAGGCGCAAGCAGGTGCTGCAGCGAAGCGAAGAAGCGCGAGCCGCGCCAAGTGCTGTCGCCGCAGCAGCGCGACTACGAAGACAAGCGCGCCCAGATTGTGGGGCAAGTGCAGGCGAGAATGCAACTGTGAGGCTGAACGCCAACGTGTCGGTGCACGGGTTGCAACTTACTTTTAATTAACGATCAAAAGACGCTTGCTGCCGAGCTCGCGCTTGCGCTCGTCAGCAAGCAGCTCGGTGAGTCGCTTGGGTTTGTCGCCGCCGAGCTTGGGATTGGCGGGAGCGTTCGGATCTCTGGCATTTGACCTCTCCTGCGCGGCGTGGCGCAGGAGCCCGGCGATGCTGGTGCGTTGCGCTGACGCCGACGAAGCTCCCGTCGCTCGTTGTTAGCAGCACGCAGACAAGCGCGAGAGCCGCTCCAAAGCGCAGAAGCTGCATCCACGTGTTTTCGGTTGGGTTGTGTGATGTGACAAGGGACTCGCGTTATTGAAAATGAACGAAGGTGGATGGTGAAAGCGCTCACGACGGTCGCGACGGTCACGCCGCAGCGACTTTCTCGTCCTCGTTGAATGATTTGTGAAGAAAAAAAATCACTAAGCATGTGGCCGGTTGCCCATGGTGGACCCAAGTGGGCCCTCCGTTCTCGCACGAATCATCCTGTTCGTCTGACTACAACGCAGGCGGTGCTCAGAACGGATACGTACGGTGTCCGAGTTGCAGTTATTGACGTTAGCTGCTGTTCGGATGCTGTTGCAGTCAGTTCAGATTTTGAAACAGTGAGGTTTGTGGGACGAGGACGGCTGGGCAGCCGGTGAAGAAAAATGTATTTCGGTGAAGAAAAATGTATTTCCAGTGCTCGACGTGATCATGCTGTATTGCTGCGGAATTACTGCTCATCGAGGCTGCGACAACTCGAGCTCTGTGTGTGTTCGCAGGCTTACAGCTCTCGGCGGACGTGTTGGGCCGATGCTGTCGAGTCTTGTCTTCCAACCAAGAATAGACGCTGCCTAGCTTCTATGGGTAGGTAGTGAGGGGATCACATCCTCCTGTGTATTTTGATCTTGAGTATAGTACAAACCCCCCACAACGGACGCATCTCCCAGCGATCGCCTTTTTCGATTTAGAGTGATGACTGTAAGAAAAATAGGAAGGTCGCCACCGCCGTCGTATCATTGCAAATGGATCTCGATCACTTTTGTGAGGTGTTCATGTGGAAGCCCATAGACGTGGGCGAGGACGCTCATGGGCGAATCAACTAGAAGCAGGCACTGGTGCCAAGATTTGGACCAGATCGAAGGGCTCCTTCTTCGAGTTGAAATCCCCCCAACTCTGGACTGCAGGTGTTGCCCTTGGCGGATAGATTCTAGCCAGTTCGTCATCAATTATTCAGGAGTGGGTCTCATTTAGTCACTTCTGTCATCGAACTTCATGCCTCGAAGTTGCTCTTCAAGGTTCGGTTGAAAAACCTACTGGAGCCACAATCTTCGGAACCATGGTGGGGTCGTCGAGCAGTCGATTGGGCGCCAAAATCTCCAGCGGATACTTGCCGTTATGGCGATCGTCGTAGTCACCCACACAGCACAGCACGGCGTCGGCTCCGTAGCTTTCCGCAATCTCTTCGTCGCTCTTGCTCGCGCAGAACGGCGTGTTGTGCACGTTGATCTTTGTCGCCGTCTTGGCAACCGTGTCCATCCACTCTGGCAAGCTTGCAAGCTGGGTATACGCGAGGTCGACGAACGCGAGGTTGGACGTATCTCCAATGGACTGCGGCAGTTCAACTAGCGGTGTGTGGGACAAGCCGAACGAGAAAAACACCGTGTCCGCCGCGAATTCGGGCAACGTGTGGATCTGGTTGCCGATTAGCGAGAGGTCGTCGACGTGTAAGTCCATCAGTGTTGGCGGGAACTCGGTGAGCTGCGCGTGCTCGACGTAGAAGATCGACATGGGGTGCCACCGCTCGTGGAGATCCATGGGTAGCTCGGTCAAGTTGGAAACGGAGATTTCAAAATCCGTCATGGTATCCGGCAACGGCTGCAGAACGCCATCGGGAAGTCGAGTCATTTTGACGCGAACCAAGATGATGTACGTCAGTCGCGGGTGAGCTGACGCCGTGATCGCTGCCTGCGCCGTCCACTCGTACAATGTGCAATTGTAGAAATCGATGCCGAGCAAGTTGTGGAATTCGGTGATAATCGTGGGCACGTGCATATCCGGACAGTGGCTGAAGACCAACGCGGCGACGCTGCTGGGCTCGATCATCTCGAGATCCGAATTCGTCACATCGGTGCAGTTGTTCATGTAGCAATTGTACCGCACAACGGCGCACGACACTTTGGAGGAGAACCACGGACGCGTCTTGGTCGCGCACGAGATGACATCCGTGGTGTTTTGGGCTCTCCACGCGACGCGGAGGTGCAGAACCAGAATGGCGAACCCGGCGACAAAGAGCACGACGCTCATGGCATTCTGTAGAAAGCGACAGCCTTGGCTTGGGTTGTATGATGGCGGCCCGCTCGTGTCGTTGAGGAACGATAGATCGTGGGAGATGGCTCCTCTCGACGGACTAGTCAGTAGCTTCCCTTCACGAATCGGAGGAAATGTCGGGACCAGTTTTGGCTTCTGGATCGAAACCGTAGACGCCATAGCTTCCTCGGATTCGACCACTTCACCACCGACTTGCGCTGGGTCCGATGGACGGACGTTATGGGTTATTGGCGGTGTGGACAGCATTCGAATAGGCTCGTGACCGGTTGCGCAGTAGATTTTGGACGATGGGATCATTGACGGTGGTCGGACCAGCGCACGGATGCTGTTGAGACTGCCGTACATGCTGAGATGGGGCACCATCTTCCAGACGAAATCCCACTTGTTCTGCGCCAATATCTGCTGGTTCTCCATGACCATGTTGGCGAACCAAACGTCATCGTAAAGGAAGCTGAGCTCAAAGTGGAAGTGGGTAAAGTCGAATTTCTGGTAGTACGGCACGAAAATCAGCATCGGGATCACCATTCCGGTCGTCGCGTCCAGCAAGAAATCGATCGTGAGGCACATGAACCGTTCCCACGCGGCCGACGATGCCGAGTCGGGCGTCGAATGGAGCATATGACGAATCGCCGGGGTCGACCACGCATTGAGCACCGTGACCGTGACGTACAAATTGTTCATCCACACTTTCGCGACCAGAACGCTAGCGTTGTACACTTGCGTGACTTGCGAAGAAATCTCGAGCAGCTCGCTCGTGAGAACACGCACGTAAAACAGCGAGCTTTCGACACCAAACGGCCCGTGGCGGTCGAATAAAAAGCGGAACAAGTCGCGCTTCATCGTTCGAATAAAGATCTGCCTCGATCGAAAGCGCGTGTCCCAGTCGCCAAAGCACTGCGTGTCGCCTTGGGGACCCGAACTCTGCGGAGGAGGTCCAAGTACGAGTCTGCGGTAGTAGATCGAGCTGGACAGCATTTGATACACCTGAAGTAAGTGGCAAGCCGCGACGATTCCGAACGCGACGCCCATAGGCTTGAAGTTGGCGACCGCGGTGGGTCCGATCAGGCTCGCGTAGTAGCCCATGTACGGATGCGCGATGAACCAGTAGAGCTGAGCGGTCCACGCGAGAAACAAGATACACCATAGCCGAACTATGAGCGTGGTGACCCACACGACGCGAAACATGACCGGCGTGAAGTCGACCGCGAGGAACACGTGCTGCGCCGAGTAGACTGGAAGGCGGTGGCTTGGCCGCAAGCGCCGCGGTGAGATTGTGGTGGGATCCTCCTGATGGTGAGAGGACAACTCATCAAAGTCCTCATCGCGACCTCGACTGGCTGTCGGTTTGGCCTGCAACGGTGGCGCACCTCCGGGCTCTGGAGCCATCGACGCAGAGTGCGCCGACCCAGCAGATGTTCTGACGGCTTGGAGGCTTGAGGGAATCTGTCAAGTTAGCATTGGCTGGCTAATGGGACCTAAGTTTGGCTTTCTTGGTTTTTCTTGGTCATCACAAATACAAATAGCTAGCCCCATATCGCACATGCCGACGCCGAGATGACGAAGTTGTACCGGTCCTCAATCGATCAAAATCCGCAGGCAGATCAAAACGGCCGCCGCGTCTGCATGAGTTCTAGCGGGTACTTGCCCTCGTGGCGATCGCCGGAGGCTGAACACGTCAGCACAGCCTGGTCTCCAAAATGTAAAGCGATGTCTTCGGGCGTCTTATTGGCACAGAACGGCGTGTTGTGGACGAACACTTTGGTCGCCGTGCGCACGACGTGGTCCATCCAGGCGGGAAGTGCCAAGAGCTGTGTGTAGCCGAGATGGAGGAACCCAATCTTGGAAACGTCACCAAAGGAATCGGGCAACGCGACGAGTGGCGTGTGTGACATTGCGAACGTGAAAAAGCTGCGATGGTTCGTTCCAAAAGCCGGGAGGTACGAGATGTTGCTGCCTATCAGCGAGAGATCGTCGACGGTGAGGTGCAACAGCGTCGACGGAAACACGGTGATCTGGGTGTGCTCGACATAGAACAACGACATGGGCTGCCAGCGCTCGTGAAGATCCTCCGGAAGGTGGGTAAGATTCGAGGCCGAAATCTCAAAATCCGTCATGGACGGCGGCAGTGTCTGGAGCACGCCAGGAGGAAGCTCCGTCATGTTGACACGGACGAAAATAATATACGTGAGCCGTGGATGCGTGACGTTGGTGATCGCAGCTTCGAGCGACCACTCGGCGAGCGTCGAGTTGAAGATATCAATGCCTAGCAAATTCCGATAGTGGCGAATATGGGTGGGCACGTAGAGCTCGGTGCAGTGGCTGAAGACCAGCGCGGCGACGCTGTCCTCCTGCAAGACGTCGACATCCTGCAGACGCACAGTCGTCGAGTTGTACTGGTGGCAGTTGTACTCGAGCACCGAGCAGGAGAACTTGGTCGCAAACCACGGACGAGTCACTTGCTTGCAGCCAGGCACCTCCATGCGCATAGACGGTCGAAGAGCCAGGAGATGCAACGTGAGAATCCCGAGCCCCCACAGAATCATTGCGACGTTGACTACTCGAAGCATAGCACCTCCTTTGATGCGCATCTTGCGCTTCCGCGTCCACCGTCCGAGTCGGTGGGGAGATCGTTCCGTCCCATTTTTGTTCGATTTGTCGGTCGCCGCGTCGGGTAAACGTGGTATTTCATCAATGGGAGAAATCGAACAAGACGAGCCATCACTTTGTTGCGAAAACTGGGTCGACCAGCCGTCAGATCCACCGATGCGGGCCGGTCGAATGAGCTCGCTCACGCTGCCGAGGCAGCTGCACATGCTCAAATGAGGAACAATCTTCCAGAGAAGATCCCAGTTTGACAGCGCGAACAGTTGCTGGTTCTCCATGACCATGTTGGCGAACCAAATGTCGTCATAGAGGTCTGAAATGTCGAAACTGAAGCTCTCGATGTCGAACTTGTGGTAGTACGGGAGTATGATGATGACCGGGACGACCATTGACACCGCCGCATCGAGCATGTAGTCGCAGCAAAGACACAGCAGCCGCTCGAGCGCAGGAGAGTTGCGAACGATGGCATGGAGAGCAGGCGTGGAGCAGCAGTTGGCGATCATCAGTCCCACGTACAAATTGTTGAGCCAAGGTTTCGCAATCAGCACGCTCGAGTTGTACACTTGCGCGGTCTGAGAGACGATCTCAATGAGCTCGCGCGACACAAAGCGCAAGTGGAAGAAATCGCTCTCAACGCCAAAAAAGCCACGACGGTGGAACAATTTGGAGCCGCGGCTTCCAAGTGCACAGCACGCGCGCCAAACTCTCGCGCACCAGCCGGTCTGGTACTGCGACTTTTTGACAGGCTTGGAAACGCGAGCGGGTGGTGCATCCAACACAAATCGACGCAATCGGCACGAGTGGACGACCATCTGCAGGAGCTCGAACGCGTGCACTGCTCCGACAAGTCCGAAGCACACGCCGATTGGTTTAAACCTTTCGCTCGAGCTCGGACCGAGCAAGTCAGCGTAGTAGCTCATGTAGGGGTGAGCGACGAACCAGTATATTCGCGCTGTTGCAGCGAGGAAGACGACACACAAGCAACGCGCGAGAAGCACGAGAATCCAGAAGAGCACATATCCGAGTTTGGAGACGTGGACGGCAACAGCACCATCGCGATGTGAATGGCCGACTTGGATCCCTTCAATGGACGCGCTGATTCGCATGATTCCCGCGCGGATAGATTTCCGTCGCAGATCCGTGACGCTTGGTTTGTGATCTACCATCTGCGCTTTGCTTGCCACCTCGGGATGGACGCTGCTCCACATCCCAATCGCCTTCTAAACTCAAATGATGATCAATGTGTCGGTCGTTCACTGACATGTTTGTTGGATGCCTAGAGTGGGGGAAATGCGTATTTTTGAACCTTGCACTTGATCAGAGTCAATTTTGGATGAGGACGCCGTCATCCCGTTTCGTCACTGACCAGCAGAACTGATCAGAAGCGCCACCTGATAGACTAGTCTCGGTATGATGTGAGCACTACGACGGCGCAGTCGGAGTAAGCAGACGACGTTCAGCGATGAAGTCAATAGGCACGAAGCCCTTGGTGTTTTTCCCACGGTCAACACAAGAGAGGCGAGTGCCCGGTCCGTATTTTGTGACCAGCGTTTCTTGTGGTAGGTTGATGCAGAACTGCGACCCCGCCAAAAAGACCTTCATCTCTGCTTTGTAAATCCACTCAGGCAATTCGCTTATCGCAGAATCTTCGAGAGACAGATACTCCATGGAACTGAGATCACTTAAGGGAGTCGACGGAAGTCTGACGAGTGGATTTTGATTGAGCGCAAGCACAATGAACGACGATGCAGACCAATCTGCGGCGGTGGGGAGATGGCGTATCTGATTGCCAAGAAGCGAGAGGAAGTCCACCTTCAGCTTGGTGAGAATCGAGGGAAAAGTGGAGAATTGGCAACTTTCGATGTACAGAATGGAGAGCGAATGCCAGTGTCTGTCCAAGTCTTCTGGTAGCGTGGACAGGTTGCTGCCGCTGATTTCGATGTCACGCAATTTGGCTGGTAGTGGTGCCATCAGACCAGCTGGAATGCTTGTCATCTTGGTCCGCAGAAGCTGCACGTACGACAAGCGAGTCTGCTTCTCTGCGGAGAGCGCTGCGCTTTCGTCCCATTGTGAGATAGTCGAATTGTAGATCTCGAATCCCAGAAGATTTGGGAAATATTGGACTGCCGTCGGCACAATAAGTGCGTTGCAGTGCGAGAATATCAGCACCGCCAGAGACTCTTTGTGGAGAACTCGCAAGTCCATCTCGGTCGGCGTGGAGGAACTATTCGAGTAGCAATTAAACTCGTAGACAGAGCAAGCGACGCTGGATGTGAGCCACGGTCGCAGAATTTGCTTGCACCCTCCCAATCTGGCAGGAGTGATGACCAATCGAGACGACACGTGAAGTCCGAACACCGCCAATCCCCACAACATGAAAACTAGATGAGCGACTTTTGATGCTGCCACGTGACGGGCATAGTGAAGAAGGGCCCGTCGTCTGTGCCGAAGAACCGAATAATGTTCTCTGGATGAGTTCTTGCAAGCATCAACTGTGGGGTGAACTTGTCGTGATGGTCCTGGAAGAGCCGAGACAGTTGCCATTACGGTAGCTTCATTGGGTGGGAGTCGAACGGTCTCTGGTCGCTGGGCTGTGGGCAGGGCATCGACATTTGATCCGCTCCTGGTTGAGATCAGCGACCGCAGACTACCGCAGCACATGAATACACTCCAATGCGGGAAGATCGTGACGATTGTCTCGACTGCATTGACTGCGAGGACTTGCTGGTGCTCGTACACAAACTTGACAAACGTGACATCGTCGTAGAGGATCTCGGTTGAGAACTCGAGCGCTTCAGAGTCAAACTGGTGGAGATATGGCACGAGTATAATCGCCGGAACCAGCATGCACATAATCAGGTCAAGAATGAGATCAATGGACAGACACCAAAGTCGCTCGAGAGCGACAACATGGTCGATGTTCCTTTCCAATCCGATCCGCTCGCTCATCTGAACGAGCTCCGCCGTTGGATCGACACCAACACATTGGTGATCTCGCTGACGCAGCTTTCTTCGACACACAAACTGGACAAATGGAGTCGACCAACAGTTCACTACCACGATTGCAGCGTAGAGATTGGTGATCCATGACGTGATGATGAGCTGGGTGGCCGTCTGCAACTGAAGCGTTTGAGACAAAATCTCGAAAAATTCCCGAAGCATCAGCCGGACGTCGAAAAACTCACTCTTGACACTGAAAAAGCCGTCGCGTCCAAACAGTTTGGGCCAAATTCGATTGACAACCACCCCCGCTGACGCGTACCAGTTCAGCCAAAACCGCTCAGACGGAGCTATCGAAGAATCTCTCAGAGGAGGCAGCGTGCGTAAGGATCGAAGTGCCGATAGAAATATACCTTGTGCGCTTCCTTGCTTTTCGAACGCAAGGTCTTTGCTTTGCCATGAGAATACCAACATTGACGCCAACTTGAAGCTGTGCGCAATGGCGAACGCACCAAGGCTGATCCCCATTGGTACCATCTGGGCCGGCGCGTCGGGTCCAAGAAGCGAAGTGTAGTACGACATTGCAGGCTTTGTGAGAAAGAGGTAGAACGCCGACATTCCTGCGAGGTAGGCCGCTGACAAACTACGCAGCACAAAGATGCAGACCCAAACGCATCGAAATGCGGCCGGTGAAACCTCCAGAACGACGGCAGCGGCGACATGGTCATCGTGGCTTGGTGGACAATGTGTCGGTGGAGTAGGAGCAGTCTTCATCAACACCATGCGCGGGACGAGGCTGAACTTCTTCGCCGATGGCTCGTTCTTTGACTACTTTGATACATCGATGGCGTGGAGACACGATGGTGCAGATCCATAAATAGGCATCAATACATGGCTGACGTCACCTTTGGACCTGACGACGCAAGAGCACCAACTACAAAGGATTTCTGTCGATGGTCTCGTTGCCACTTGAACACAACACTGGCCGATTCCTCCGAGCACCATTGTCACTGAACGGCACTGGAAGCATCGAGATGAATGAGCCGAGGACCTGGCTGATACCCAACTTGGAACACCACTGTAGAATCGGTATAGACGACTTCTTCGGCTGGCATTAATGCTACCATGCGGTTGGCAACGAATGAATGACCTCTCATTCCGATCTTGAACACTTGACGTGGTACCTTCTCGATCATGAAGACTTCGACACACAGCGTCGACAGACACGGCTATTTGAGGCTCAACTCGCTTGACCGAGTACACCAAACTGGAGAGTGAGATCTCAATATCAGATAGGCTTGCCGGGGAAGCACATTGGAAATAACGCTCGTGATTCTGACGCCCATGAGGAACCCGTTCAACAGCTCCGTCAAGCAGAGTCGGTGGAAGACGGCGCATCGCCCGCCCATCCAACTTCGAAGCCGTCGACGACTTCCAATTCAATCAGACTTGAAGAAAAAAAGAGTCTGGGCTGATGGGAATCTGGCACGCAACAGTGAACCAAGCATGCTGAACAGCGCAAGACTGGAAGTCGTTCGCTCGCTTCAGAGATATAGTACATTCGATACGTTTGCACGATGACTTCAACGCACTCGCGGACCAGGAAAACCAGGTTCAGCCGCTCGACCTCTTTCCAGTCGAGACCCACACACACGCGCTGGAGCGGATATGGGAGCACTACCCGCCGCAACAACAGCGCCACCTCAACTGCGCCCATGAATCGAAACCGCCGAAAACCCGAAGCGCCGAAGCGCGAGGCAGGAAAGCCGTGAGAGCCGACGGCCGCCGCCTCGTGTCGTCGCCTTTCGGTTCGCGTTCATCACGGTCGTAGAACAGCAGCCGCTTCGCTCTAGCCGACACAACGCAGGACGCACAGTACGCGCAACCACAGCCATAGCCACAGCTGCAGCCACAGCGCCGAGCGGCAAGTGCCAAAGTGGCGCTTGGACGTGGCAAGCAGCGGACCCAGCGGACCAGCGGCAGCTGAGAGGATGCGGACGACAACGGGGCGAGCAGCGCGGCGGTGAGGAGTCAAAAAGAGCAGTCTCAACGATGTCGCCTTCTTTTCTGTATGGCTAGATCATGTTTTCTCCGTTCAAGGTCATCTCTCCTAGGTGGTTAGTCGACCCAGATAATATTAAACTAGTAGCATGAAATCCGTTTGATGCGACCAAATACTCAATAACTTCAACGCGTCAGATTTAAGTCTTTGTCCGAGGGAGGCCAACGCAGAGTACGTATCACTGATACAGGATGAGCCGTACTTCTGCTATAACAATGTCCTGTTTGCTCTTATCCTGATTTCGAATCTTGTAAACATCAAACGACGCGTTCAGCTCGCTTCCTGTCCACAATGTCCAGAGGGAAAAGGCCACAGGCACTTCTCCCCACTACTGCGTGGTCACTCGGCTTGTCCTCGGAGCACGACAGCAGTCCGGCTTTGACCAGCGCCACCACGGGATCGTTGCTATTTGCCTCGCTTCCCGCCGTCAACGAACTGCAGAGAGGGCTCTTGCTGGCGTAGACTCGCTCAAGACCTTGCACCCGAGAGTCCGCATGGCCGATCCACGCTGGCAGCGAGCTCACGTTGGTGCTGTGGACATGAAGCACCTGGATCTCGGTGCCTGGATGAATGTCGGTGGGCAGCGCCGAGAGCGAAGGGTTGCACGACACGGCCAGCGTCAGGTACGAGTGTGCGTTGTCAGAGAGCCACTGCGAGTCCAGCGCGGCGATCGCATTCCCTTCCAGCGACAGCTTTTCGACGGCAAACGACCACAATGTCTCGGGAACTTGCGTCAAGTTCGAGTGCTCTATGAAGATCCGGTCCATCGTGTGGTGCCAGCGGTCGTGCAAGTCGGCCGGCAGCTGGGCGAGGTTCGTGGTCGAGATCTCCACGCTGCGCAGTCCCGCCGGGAACGAATAGCTGAGCATTCCGTCAGGCAGCTCCCCATCTGGAAACGTGACGCGCGTGAACGTCAGACCAGCGAGCAGCGGGTGGGCGCTGTTCGTCAGAGCTGCACTTTGGTCCCAGCGAGCAATGGTCGAGTTGTAAAAGTCGAGCCGCATGAGATGCTGGAACGTTTGGATACTTGTCGGGATCTCCAGCCCCGGGCAATGCGTGAAGATGAGCGCGGCCACGGCGGGCGCGTACAGTTGCGACAAGGCTTGGCGGATTTCAGCGGCCGTGCCCGTCGTGTTGAGCTGCTGGCAGTCGACTTCAAAAATCGAACACGCAAAAGTTGGCGCGAACCATGGGCGCATCTCCTGCTTGCAGCCGACTTTCTTGGCGCGGTACGAAGTGTGCACTCCTTTGAGATGGATCCCGAGCACCACCAAGCCGACCGAAATAAACGCGAGCAGCACAATGTTGTTGGCGTATTTGCGGGTGTATCGCGACACGTGTTGGGCACGCCTAGCAAGCAAAGCTGCGCGATTCGCTGTCTGCTGCTTTGGCGCGATTGCCTCGGCCTTTTGCAGGATGCGGTCCATTTTTTGCTGTGCGAGGTCTTTTCTTTTGCTGGGCGCCACGACGGTGGCGTAAATCGACTTGCGTCCGCTGCGCCGCACAGCCGTATCCTTTTGGATCAGCAGACGCACCTTCTTGAGGCAGCCCGTGATGCTGATGTGCGGGATGCACTTGAAGACCAGGTCGGTGACCGACACGATCAGGAATTCCTGGTTCTCCAGCACGGCGTTCACGAACCAGCGCTCATCGTACATCTTGTCGGTCGGGAACGCGTGTGTGGCTGCGTCAAACTCGAGGAAGTACGGCGAGAAGATGCTCAGCGGCACGATGATCGCCGTCGCAAAGTCAAGCACGGCGTCGACCGAGAGCATCGAAATGCGGCGGATCTCGGGGCGATGCCTGTAGCCGAATTGGAACGCCGGCGTGAGCAGACAGTTGACGACGATGATCGACACGGATAAGTGGTTGATCCACGTGCGGCTCACCAGCAGACTGCCCCGGTACGCCTGCCAGATCTGGGACGTGAGCTCGATGAACTCGCGCAGGTAGAAGTACGGATAAAAGTAGCGCGATTCGACGCCCAATAACCCTCGCCGGCCCCAAAGAGCGACTCGACACGCGCTGAGCCGGGCGCCCACGCGCTGCCACCACTTCTTTGGTCGTTCCGTCGTCTGGGGCTTGATCGTAGGCGTGAGCTCGTAGTGGTCGGGTGGGAAGAAGGCGTACTTGCGCTGCTGGATCGAGGTATAGACCAGCAGAATCACCGTTCGCCAGTGGAAGGCCGCGAGCACCCCGAAGACCGCGGCGACGACGTTGTACTTGGAGTTAATGTCCGGCTCCACAAGGTTCACGTAGTACGCCATCACGGGCTTGGTCAGGTACCAGTAGAGCCGCGTCTGCACCGAGAGCAGCACGGCGCAGACCGTGTGGACCGCAACCATGCCCCACCAGATCAGCGCGAACGTCAGCGGCCGCACCTCAAGGAAGATCAGCGCTTCCGTGGGCGCCACGTAGTCTTCTTCGGATACTGTTGAGCGGTTGTTATGCAGCGACCAGCGGAAGAGACTCGGACGCTGCGACATCTGTGGCTTGACTGCCGCCAAGATCTCGGCTCCAGCCACGCCCTCAGTCGCCGCCACGGCCGCTTCAACGACTTCGCTGGTCGTCGACAGCATCATCTGGTCAAAGCTGCCCGTTGCTTGGGTGGCGGGCGGCACTTTATCTCTCCCTGACTCAGCGCAGGAGCAGGTCGGTGCTTCCAATGCTATTAGAGCAGACCGGCCCAGCAAGATAGAAAGGGGGTGAGGCATTTGACTCTCAAAATACCTCCCCACGCCGTTTCAGGATGCGGTTTTACAGGTCTGTTCACTCTGAAAACGCATACCATAATATAGGCCAATCCTGCATAGTTTATTTGTATACACGGATATCATTGGGCCAAAATGGTGTGGCCCTGGTGTCTGTGGCCCACACGGTCGAGCAGCTCCACTCGAAATCCGCTAACCCAGCACCATTGAGGAGGACGACCATGAAGACGGCGCTGCTGCTCTCGACGGCGCGGCGGCTCGCGGCGCGTTCCGCGAGCTCGTTTTTGCTCCAGCGTGCTGCCCCGTCTCTGTCGATGCGTGCGGCTGCGCCCGTAGCGGTGCGCTCGCTGCAGACGACCACAACCCGTGCGTTCAGCTCCAAGAAGTTCACGCCAAAGGGCGACGGCTCGAGCAGCGACAGCTCAAGCAGCGACAGCGACAGTGAAGACTTGGGCTCGGATGATGATGTGGAAGATGCTGGCGAGGACGAGGAGGACGAGGACGAGGAAGAGGACGAGGAGGAGACGGAGGACTCGGCGACGTACCGTGCGGCCAAGAACGCGGCGTTCACGCCCGAGGACCTGGAGCGCTTTGAAGCCCCCGACCACGACTGGGACGATGAGAAAAAGTGGGGCAAGGTGGACTCGGAGGATTGGCAAGGGTTCACGGGTGATCTGGACGCCGTGACCGAGGAAGGCGTGCCCGTGTGGCTCCAGTCGGTGCGCGACCTGAGCGAGGAACACAACGAGAAGCGCATGCGCGCCAAGCTCCTACGCCGCGCGATGGAGGAGGCCAAGATGAACGTGCCGCGCTTCCGCAAGGTGGACGCGCAGGGCCGCGCGTACGGCACGGGGCGCCGGAAGACGAGCACGGCGCGTGTGTGGCTCAAGAAAAGTGCCACGCCCTTTGACGGCACCATCAAGATTAACAAGAAGGACCTGACGGACTACTTTGTGCGCGACACGCACCGCGAGGACGTGCTCAAGCCCTTTGTCGTGGTGAGCGAGATCGGCAACTTTGACGTGTACGCGACGGTCGCCGGCGGCGGGCTCACGGGCCAGGCGGGCGCGGTGCGCCACGGCATTGCGCGCGCGCTGCAGCTGTTTGACCCGGCGATGCGTCCTCCGCTCAAAAAGGAGAAGCTGCTGACGCGAGACCCGCGTGCCGTGGAACGTAAGAAGCCTGGTCAGAAGAAGGCCCGAAAGAAGTTCCAGTGGGTCAAGAGATAGATATGGTCTGGCAGCCGAAGAGGCCAGGCCAGGCCGGGCCGCAGCAAACGAGAGAGGAAACATGCGACCATACAGTCAACCCTCAAGGCGGGAGGAGGAAGACTAGTTCTGGGTCTGGATCTGTGCATCCCGTATCGTCGCGAAGGCAAAATCAAAACAATAAACAGGCAAAACCAAACCATGCCCACTAATAGTCTTCCGTCGTGTTGGTAGTATATGCTTATCCATATAGTGTGGTTAGTTCTGTCGATCCCCTGTCCTTCGGTCTCACATGGCCATCGAGGCCTCGAGCTTCCGCAGCGCCTCGAGCTCGTCCTCGTCAGCCTGACCCACGACCGAGATGCGCGACTCGACCGCGTGGGTCGGCACGTCCGGCAGCTCGTACGCCGCTGCTGTCCGCACGGGCGCGGGCGGCGTCTGGGCTGGAGCAGCAGCAGCAGCGGCAGCCGACGAAGAAGCCGCCACGGCCGCTGGCTGCGGCCGCTGAGCAGGCGACAGCTCGGGCGTCGCGACGCCTTCGTTGACCAGATCTTCCTCCATCAGCTCGTTCAGCTCGTCCTCCAGCTCGTCGTCGTCAAACATCTGCAGCCCGGGCGCCTGCGAGATCGCGCGGCCAATCTCGTCCGCGGTGGCCATCTCCTCCTGGATGTCGTCCATGATGTTGTCGACCGTGTCCACGCTCATCTGGCCGTGGATGGCCTTCATCTGCGACGCGCCGGCGCGCAGTGCGTTGAATGTCTCCATGTTCACGTGGGCCGACTCGAGCGTCATCACCTGGGTCTCGAGCGTCATGCGCGCGCCCTGTAGTTTCTCCACCTCGCTTTCCAGCATTTTCTTGCGCTTGAGCGCAAAGATCGCGCCGCGCTTGTCTTTGCCGAGCGACTTCTTCTTGGCCTCGTCCAGCTGCAGCGCGATTTTCTTCTCCAAGTGCGACTCGCGCTTCTCCAGCGTGTCGAGCTGCTCGCGCAGTTTGCGGATCGTGTCGGCGGTCGCCACGGGCCCGGCGCGCACCGGCGCCGCGGATTTCCGGCCAAAGAGGTTCATGTAGGCGTCTGAAGAAGGGGCGGCGGTGTGGGTGGGAGCAGTGTGGGTGGTGGGGAGGGGCGCTACGGGCAGAGATACTGCAGCGGGCGCGGGGCGCGGAGGTAGACTGGTCGCAAGAGACAACTACCTCTACTGTAGTCTGTTGTGGAAGAAGGACCAGAAGAGGTGCAAGTTGGGAGGAATATGAGCGTGGTGGCTAAATGTCACTTCATAGCGTTACTTTCCAACCATTAGTTGGAAACAGCATTCTGTATTACCAACATTCTCGATGGGTTCTCATTTTCTCGAAATTTATGGTGGGGTTTGTGCCAATTCCGGGCATATTATCATTGTTGTCCACATCGAGAGTTAACTTTAGAGGAAAACAGCGACGAGCTCCATCGAACAGCCATCGGTTCCACGTCGCAGGCACAGCGCCGCTGGGACGGACAAACCCTTTGCTGTCCACGCCGGCTGACTAGGGAACAACAGGAACTCACCAGAAGACTCGATAGAATACTATGTAGTAGCTACAGCGGCTTGGCTCCATTTCGTTAAATTATACCTACCGTACTGGTATTGCAAAAAAAAATCTCGTCACGGTATCCGCTGCGGGCGCAAGACCTCGATCGGCCATCGGCCCAACGTTCCCTGCGGATCCGCCTCGTCACAGGCCACCAGCGGCCACTTGGACGGATGGTCGATTGGCGCAGAAGCCACGGCGCCAATGCCGCCACATACTGGAGATCCGTTGGCAAACACGCGCTCCTGGATCACGCTCCGGTCGATGAGCCACGTCGGCAGCGTCGACAGCTGCGTGTGCTGGATCGCTAGAAACCCGAACGTGGCGTCTGTAAGGAGCTGCTCGGGTAGCTCTTGAGCGGGTTGAACGACAGCGCGAGCGCGTAGATTTCAAACGGGAACTCGCTCAGCTCTGGAGCCGTTTCGAGGTGGTTGCCAATCAGTGACAGGTCGTAGATCGCGAGCTGGGTCAACGTGGCCAGGAACTCGCGCAGCTGCGCGAACTCCACGTACAGCACGTCCAGCGGGTGCCAGAGCTCGTGCAGATTCGCGGGCAAATGGGTCAAATTGGTGTACGCGATCTCAATGTCGTTGAGCGTGTCTGGCAGCGGCTGCAAGGTGCCCTCCGGGACCGCCGCCATGTTGACGTGGATGAGCAATAGCGTTGACAGCTTGGTGTGGAGCACCGTCAACAGCGACGCCACGGCCGACCACTCGTGGAGCGACACGTTGAACAGCTCAAAGCTGAGCAAATTGAAGAAATGGCGGATCTGCGTGGGCACGACGAGCTCCTGGCAGTGCGAGATGATCAGCGAGAGCAGCGTGTCCGACTGCATCGCATTGAGCGGGGGGGGGGGGGGGGGGGGGGGGGGGGGGGGGGGGGGGGGGGGGGGGGGGGGGGG
>JAADWZ010000411.1:0-28559 GCA_023336445.1 Pythium dissimile | reverse complement strand
GCCCTGGCCACTGCGCTGCGAGTACGTCGCGGAGGCGTAGCTCTGCTTGCGACTCGCGACCGTGTTGTAGTTGCCCAGCGAGCCGACCGCGACCTGGTACTTGGGGCGCTCGCGGTAGAGCTTGCAGCGCTCGCGCGAACCGACCTGCTTCCAGCGACGCAAGTTGATATGGCGCTTGTTGACTTCGCTGTACTCTTCGTACTCCTGGACCATGCGCTCGACCATGCCCTCCATCTGGATCTTGCGCGCCAGGTACTCCTCCGTGCTCACCTCCACGCGCGGGATCTCGGACCGCGGCACAGGGAAGTCCGCCGGCATCGTGGAATGTTCAAATACACCAGCGAGACGAGCTGAGTTCGGTGGCAAGTGGCAAAAGCTGAAGTGCTGCTCAGGAACTTCCAGAGGAAGCGGATATCGTATCAACAAGCCGCTGGCGGGAAAGTCTCACTTTGCTCCATGCATCGAGCAGACGGACCGAAATCCGGACCTGCTCTTCCGCGGCGGCTGAGGCTGCCCCTGGCGTGGTGTGGCGTTGGGTGCGAGAGTCATGATGTGTGGTCCGTACGTACTTGGGAAGAGCCTCCCTCCACTTTACTGTTTGTCGAAAGTCTCGGAGACTCACTGACACTGCCAGTCTCTGGGACTTGGTAAAGTGGCTGTCCACACTCTCGGTCAGTTACACTGGCCCAAAGTCTGGACAACATGCGTGCCTCCATCTCCTTTCTATTCCACTCGTCCCATCATGGGACCTTGCCTCATTTCAGACGCAATTTCAGTGGGGAAGGTTCGAAAGATTCGAAACAATGTAACCACCAGCTGCTGTGACTAATGTGAAGGTCGGACGTTCCCATAAATGCTAACTCAGTATATAATGAATGGTGGTCGGTTAAAATAGTGAACGATATAGTGCATTGATCAGATGATCCTCTGGATGTGGATAAGTCTGCGCAAGCGACGATCCACAAGAGGCAGACTCTTGGACAAATATATACTTCAATTGGTTATTGATCTGATTATTTTGCTTGGGTGCCAACCCAATGTCAATGTCAATATTCGTCCTCCAGATTCTCACGTTGGCAGTCTATTCTTGAGTTCGTTGCCTTCGCGAACCAAGCGTGCATTGTTTGCATCAACTCGCGGATTTGCACATTCACGCCAGTAGAAATTCTACTGTAGAACAGGGCGATGCGAACACTGCACGTTTTGCGATGGTATCTCGTGTACTGTATGCTTTTCGCTGCTCGCATCAGCTCTCCGACAATAAATCTTTCCAGCAGATTGCAATTTGAGAGAACAATACAAATTCGAAATCGTATGCACTACAGATAACGACGGAAACGACCCCTGTCCAATATCCGGATATTTTCATTCAAATTCAAGTCAAAAAGTGAAAGAAATAAACAGCGTTCGTTTCTGTAGTATCTGTACTTGTACTCTACTGTGCATGTAGCGGATTTGCTGGTCGGGATAGATTCAGCGGAGCCCACTCGGCAAAACCAATACAGTGTACTGTACCGAAGTTATCCAGCTATCCGGACACGATTCGTAGCTAGATAACAAAGCGCACTGATACGATTTGAGGGTCTGGTATATTATCAGGTACGATGACACGACGGACATCAATCGCTTCTACGCTGGCTCTGGCCATGCGCGTGCAGAATTGCGCCGCATTGTGGCATCCAACAAGCGCCGACTCTCGGGTACAGTAGTGGTTCTCACGGTTCGCAGGTAGGTAAAAGTAGGCAAAACTAGCCAATGAGAGCATACCTTCGGGATACCTGCAGCGTCTTTTTTTTTCACTCCTTTGCATCCAGCGAAAATCGCTGGAGGTACGCAGGCAAATCTGTAGGTATCTCTGATTGCTCAATTTTTGCATGACTCAATACCTTGGCCTGGGCACTATCCGATCCCAACTTTTGAATCATGTTGCTGGAAAATGAAAGCCGCAGAGCAACATGGGAATATCTGCAGGCAAACAGATCCTCACAGTTGAAGGGTTGTAGGCACGCTCTGATTGGCTAGTTCTACCTACCTGCAAAGTATCTACCTGCGAACCGTGAGAACCACTAGTAAAGACTCGTATGTCCACACAGTGTTCAGGAATCTCCACTGTTGAGTCGCAGAGACGCAGGAACGCAGGGACTCTTTGAGTGCTTTCAGGACAGGCAATGAAGAGAGTCGACCTCGTGAGCTGCGTTAGTATCTCCCAGTTCACTTGATACAGCAATCGGAATTGGCGCCTTTTTGTCGCCTGTCCTCGTCGAAGTGTCCGAGACAAAAAAAAGTTGCTGAAGTACAATTCGGTGCCTGTGTTGCCCAGTCTGCTTTGATTCAACTCAATAACAGTAACGTTACTACAGTAAGAGATTTCTCTGCACAAATCGAGCTTCATTGCGCGCCAGCCTCTGTCTCTGTCCGTTTCAAACTGAATCAATTGAAAACACTGAGAACTTCCAACTGATCACGCTTCTACATATTTCCCCGCCATTCTAAACATTCGAAAGTTGAAGATGATTGTGACCAGCACAGTGTATACGCTGACGAGACGATCTTCATCTTCAACTGTGATTCTAGTGTACTGTACTGAACAACACATCTCCCCCGCGGAGATGTGTCCGCGCTTGAACTTGAACTCAAGTGTGGGTCGTACAGCAGTGCAACTTTCACAACCGAACCAGTGGAGAGGATGAGGGGGAAGCTTGTACGCTGGTCGAATCGCACTGCGAATTTCGCTCGCTCGGAGGAGCAAAATTGAAGTCATCATGGAGGTGCTTCCGTACTGTACGAACGATCTCCAAGCTCGAGGTGGACCCCATCGTGGAGGACCCGTTTGGGAAGAAATTGAGGCCCTCAATTTCCTCAATATCAGGGGGCGGCTCGTAAGTTGTCTGACTGTGAGTGCTTCGACGGACGACAATACTATTATTCTCGGAGAATACTATGCGGATCCGTTCATGTACTGCTGGTTCTGCTGGGTCGTATTGTACGCGTCTAGCGCCTTCTGCTGCAGCTCGAGCATCTTCAGAAAGAGATCTGCCTGCGGCTGTGTCTGCGGGGCGATAGGAGTGGGCGCGGACGGTTGCGGCAGCGTGGGTGCCATACTCAGGCCCTTGCCTGCCAGCCGCAACGGCACGAGCTCAATCGATGGGCTGGTCAGCGGTGTGTGATACGATGACGCGGCGCTGCCAATGGAGACTGTGCGAGAACGATCCGTCGTGGGCGTGGATGACGTCGAGTCTCCGCCATCAGAGCCTGCAGATCGTGAGTGCACGAACGCTGGTGCTGGCGGGAGAGCGAATGTCCTGTTTTCGTCCTCCAACAAACCCATCGACCTTGGAATCTCCACTGGAAGGCTGGTGGCAACTGACGCTGACGAGCCTTTTGGATTTGTGGATGACGCGGACGATGTCACAGCCTTGCTCGCAGAGCGGTGGCGGATCTCCAGTTGCTCAGCGAGGGTTCGAATTGAAGGGCGAGACGACGGTTTCGGATGAGCAGGTCTTGGCGGCGGCTGGGAGACTGAGGCAACTGGGGCGATTGTGGCTTGCAAGTCGCGGCCGTGGGTCTTGGCGTTGATCGCGACCAGTGCGCACGTCTTGCAGCACACAATTTTGTTGAAACTCCCCAGCACGGGGCCCTCGCGCTGGAACACGCGCTTGGTCAGGCGGCACTTGCTGCACACGTCCACGCCGCACACGCCGCACTCGCCCATCGCACTGCTGAAGCGCCGCCTCGGGTGGCGACACAGCCCACAGCTCTCGCCAACGTGGCGTTTCGACCCTACGAGTTCGTTACGTTCAGGTCGAAGGTCCCGTATCATGTCGGCCAGGCGCTTGGTCTCGCCACACTCGACGAGCTTGGGCATGTTAAACAAAGTCTCCTGCGCGAGTACACTGGCCAGCGGGCCCTTGAGCATGCCCGACAGCTTGACGTTGCCCATGATAAACACCTCGACGAGGTTACCGGGTCGTTGACGGTACAGAGCGCGAATAGACTGGGACGAGCGCAGGCAGTTGCGCTGCGGCATCTCGGGGAAGCCCACGAGATCCACTGAGTGCATGATGTGGTAGCCCAGTAGGTCGCCTGATCGCGTCTTGGTGAGCCCACTGGATTCCACGTACACCGAGTCGCGGTGCTTGACGAGGTGGGAGGTCGTCGGGGACTTGCGCACGAACCACTTGTAGCCAAGGAAATGGTACGGATCTGTCGATGTCGGTGTCTCCATAGTGTGCAAGATCGCGCAATCGGCCACATCTTCGTGGAGGAAGATGTCGACCATGGTCAGTTCGTGCTGGTTTGCGGCAACCACGGCGTACATCGCGTTCTCCATTCGCCCAGGGCACTCGCCCACCATCAGCGTCATCCTCATAAAGTCGGCGCTTTCCTCGCTGAACGACATGGACGCGTTGTTGGCACCGGCGCACATGGTTCTGCGCATCTCGCAGTTCGCTGGATACGTCGACTCAAGCTCACATTCGCCGCTGGCCGTCCGCTCCTTGAACAGCTTGAGGCGATCGCGCGTCGCACTCGCCTTCCATCGGCGAGAGTCGACCTGGCGGCCGTTGTCGGTGTAGTGTTCATACTCGTCGACGAGAGACTCCAGCATGCGGTCCATCTGCGATCTCCGACCGTGGTGCTCATCCGTGGTCACATGCACAGCCGGGAGCTCGTTCCGGGGAACGGGGAAGAAGTTGACCATGTCTGGCCGTGGCTGTTCTGATGTGATTAAGGATACGCTGCTAAGGTTAGAGGATGCCGTCTAAGGGAAGTGGAAAAGCGCCGAGGAAGCCTTCAAGCTCAGTTGTTGAGGATGCGGTGTGACGTAGCATTCGAAGAATGCTGCCACCTGGTCGTGAGCAGGATCTTCGATTATAGCACAGCACAGAATCTTTGACGCGCATGCAAACTCGTTTACATAGACAATAGATGCTCGTCACATCCTCAATCCTCTGGACCTTGGAACGAGGACAGCAGAACGCTGGAAATATCTTTCCACTCAACCCCAGTTTTGGTGACTTCAATTTTCGCCACAAAGTAATCCGACGTTGCGTCTTGTGTGAGGAGGCATCCCTCGATCATGACACCCCCTATGGCGGAATTGTACTGTGTTGGGTTCAGCAAGCAGCCTCCAACTACGGCGCCGTCAAGAAACCGGCCACCGTGTTAACTCAGCCTGGTTGCCTGGTGACCAAGAATGGTGGGTGTACTGTAGATGCCTTGGTCCAAGTTGGACTCCAACGGGTTGTCACCATGAGCAGCGTGGACTAATGTAAGAAGAAGTTCTTCCCAAAGAGAGTAGTTGTTGATGCAGACCAGACCAGTTTTCTGTCGTTGAATATTTGTTTGTCGAGGACCTCATCACCAGAATGGGTACATTCGGTAACTTGCAGGAAGTGACATTGCCTTGGTGAACTAAACCGGTACATCTACCGTCAGTCATCGGTATTCACTTTCTGACTACGGGGAAGTCATCAGCACAGCCCACCCTTGTCACGAAGATCACAGCACGAGACAATCACCATGGCGGTCGAGCTAGCGGAGAACGAGACGAAGCGCCACGAGCTGCACACAGGCTGGTCGTTCTGGGAGCTGCGCGAGCAGGCCAAAGGCATGTCCTACGCCGATAAGCTCTCCAAGCTCTGCACGTTCCGCACGGTCGAGGAGTTCTGGAGCTACTGGAGCAACATCCCCAAGCCCAGGTGAGGAGCTCCAGCGCTAATCGAAAGCCAACGCGGCGGTCAATGACGCTGGAATCTCACTCACTTGTATATGACATGGTGTATTACATAGTCAAGTACTGTTTGATGGCTTCACGCGCAAGAAGTTTTCGGACGGACGCGCGATCGAGTCATTCGCCGTGTTCAAAGAAGGCATCGTGCCCGAGTGGGAGGACCCGGAGAACAAGCGCGGCGGCGAGTGGTCCGTCCGCAAAGGTGACCCACTGGCGTCTTATCTTCTCGGATTTCTTGTGGTGTCTGTGCGGTGAAGTGCTCATTGCCGGGTTCGGTGTTGCAGAGGTCGGTGCTGAAATTCTCGACGAATGCTGGGAGCGCCTCGTGCTCGGCGCGATCGGTGAGGTCTTCGATGCCGGAGACGAGATCACGGGCGTCCGAGTGATCCACAAGGTGGGTCGACGATCTCCCTCGATTGCAGTGTCTACGCAAAAGATCTGATCCGTGGTGGTATGTATGGCTGGTGGGTTTTTTAGAACAAGAAGGACAAGAAGGAGTCGGGCAACAACTACCGTTTCGAGATCTGGCTGCGCTCCACGGACCGCGTCGCCGCGGACGACATCCGAGGCAAGATCATCGCCATCCTCAACCCGCAGAACCCTGGTCCGGCCTGGAAGGTGCACGAGTTTGTCCACAAGAACCACTAAACAGTCGGAGAAATCTCGCGGCAAGTGGGGCCTCCCCGCTTTGCAGCCGGACGGTGAAGCGGTGTAGCTGTCACTCTGTGACAAGCAAGCGACACAGGAAAGAGTAGCATATCAAATAGCATCATATGCCTAGGATTCTTGTCACAATGTTGACCTCCAACGCCCCAGTAGTTTGGGTCGCAACTTCCATTCCTGTCGTGTTAAGTACGCATCCTAGTGCGCACTTAAAAGCCCACTTGAGCTCGTCATTGCCAGCAGCATTGCAGGTTCCACCAGGTCCGCAGCGATACGCCATGTGGAAGCGCTTATTCGCCGAGCCGCCACCCAATGCTGTCGAGTACGCTAACAATTGAAAGTTTGCACCATGACCCCAGTGTAGCAATCGCCACTACCATCGTTGTTTCTGTGTCCGTAGAAACTTACTGACGCCGCAGCGCAAGCTCGTGTACGGCGTGATGGCGTTCGCGCCAGGCACGCTGCTGGCACTGTACCTGAGCTCCGTCAAGCGCCGCATGGACGAGGAAAACGAAGTGCTGCGCCAAAAACACATCGAAGAGGAGTTTGCTGGCGAGGTCGCGCGCGAGCAGAAGGACCTTCTGCTTACACAGATGATCGCCGAGCTGCGTGAGCGCATTGAGCAGCTAGAGCGCGAGGCGCGTGCCGACACGGTCGCCAGCAAGAGCGCAATTGAATCTGCCAAGCCGAAGCAGCCTGCAGAGAAATCTGAATCATCGACGATAGACGCGCCAGCAAAGAAAGAGATTGTGGCAAAGGCGCAGCTGGTGCCCACAGAGCCTTCCGCACCCAATCGCCAGCCTCTCGAACTCCCTGCCTTCCTAGCTGAATACGAAGCCGCATTGCGGCCGTGGATCGACCGCATTGGCATGGCAAAAGAACAGCTCGGGAAAGTGCAAGATCGGTTTGCGACACCAACAGATTCCGACGAGCAAGAGCCACCGACACCTGCGAAAAAGCCGAACGCTGCAGCGGATCAGAAAGGCGGCGTTGCCCCGAGCGGCATACGAGAACGGGTCAACGCGCGAGAACGAGAGATGATCGCCCAGGATATCCGAAAGTACAAATCGAATGCTTCACACGGCAGCAAATCGTCACAATAAAGTGTCAATTAGACATATCTATCTACAAAATACCGGTTTTGTCTTCCCCATGTTACTCGAGACCGAAGCCGAGGATCTCCATCTCGAAGACGATCGAAAGGTACGTTTCGAGCTCTTCCATATCAAGATACATAGGCAGCTCAATGCGGTTGAAGCACGTGTGGGCTTTCGGGAATAGACTCGAGGCGTCGTCTCCGCGAGGCACGAGCTGAATCGTGAAAGGGTGGATGATCCCACTGGAACTGGTGAGGCCTTTAAATCCTTCCACGGGTAGACGACTGGTTCCCGTTGTGAATTGGAGTAACCTCGCACGCTCCTCGGGCGTCAGTCCTTCGATGACAACCCAGAACCATTGCAGCACCGCGTCCTGGGCTTCAACGCTGATCATGTGGTGCTTGTTGACCTCGTCGCTTATATACCGAATCCGCGTGTTGGCCTTCCAGTCGTTTGTCTCGATCGTTGGAATTCCACACAGCATGAGCTCGAGCTCCTGGTAGTCAAACACAGACAGTAGCGTCTTGGGCACGACGTCGTAGATCCCAGTTAGGAACTCCTGTAGCTGATCTGAGATACTGGCGAGCATGCGGTGCTCCAGCACGAGCTTGAGGTATTCTTCTTTGTTTTCGTCGGTGACGTCGATGTTGCGTCCGTCGTCTTTTAAGTCAACTTCCTGGCCGTTTTCCATCATGATGCTGAAAGTCAGAGACAACGCGTCCACCTGCGAGTTCTGCTTGAGCCAATTGCAGTTGCGATGCAGATCTTCGTCCAGGAATTCTAGATCTGAGAATGAGATGGGCACCCCCAGGATGTGCTTGAGCAGCGGTAGTGCAATGTGGACGTCCAGCACGAGCCCTTCGAAGAGCGCTTTGCCCAGCAAGATGCCGGCGAGCCGGAAGTACTGGAGGTGGCGTTCGTTCTTCTCGCCTGACAGCGGGTTGATCCAGTAGCTCATGTTCTCGCCCTTGGTGGGCAAGAACAAACCCATGTTCTCACTGAATATCTCTTTGCAGACGAGACCGAACCACTCGCGCAAGAGCCCACCGGCGTCGATACCCGGCTCACCGTCGAAAGTGATCTTCAAATAGGTGTGCAGGTCCTTGGGAGTCATCAGCGTGATCTTCTTCACCGATTGTTCGAGGATCTCATCACGTGTGATCGCTGCAAAACACCGAGCTGTTACTTTCAATAGTGATGGAGACGATCGAGAACAGAAGAAGCATACGTACTCAGTTTGGCCACGGCCTCGGTCACTGGTGTGGCTATCCGTGCCAAGTGCACGAGGAACCACTGCTTCTTGCGGCGAAAGTCCAGCGCCATGATGCCTTCGAGGTCCAGGTTCTCGTCTTTCGTAAACACCTTGCTCATATCCTCAAACGACTCCATGTCGATCGCCACGTTTTCCGCCTCCTTCCACTGGAGCCGCCCCAAAGCATCATACTGCCAGACAAAGCCCTGCGATTTGACGTGTATGTTGTTGATGCGCTCGCCGTTCGGTCCCGACTTGAGGAAGCTCGACAAGCCCGCACTCGAGCTCTGCAACGACGAGAACATGGGCATCTCGCCGTCCACGTCGTCCGCGGCCGTCGAATTCATCCGCACCCAGTGGAACTTGCCGTCCGCGTCCTGCTTGCGCGCCCAGATGCGCCGGCGGAACGCGCCGCGTTGGCGCTGTGTCAGATTCTTGCGTGTGGCCATCGAGTTCATGCGGCGCTTGAACAGCGCGCGCTGCCTCGCGCGCTGGATGTCCTCCTCCACCTCTTTTGGGTCGTCGTCGATGCTGAGGAACGTGCGTGCGCTCTGGTGGCGCGACAGCGTGCGCGTCATCAGGAACGCAACGTTGGTGCCGCACATGAGACAGGCCTTGCGGTCGGCGCCGTTGGTGTACGCGCACACCACGCACTGCCACGAGTGTTTGCTGTCTTCGTCGTCGAACGTGCCGTCCAAATGCTCGCGCCGCAGCAGATTCTCCATGAGCGAGCGCCCATTGACGGCCCCGTCATCGTCAGCTTTTTTGCGGAGGCAGCAGTAGAGGATCGTGCCGATGACGACCACGAGGATCACACCACCGACGACGAGCAGCCACCGGAGCGTATCCAGCAACGAGTCCGATTCCCCCATGCTGATGTTCGTACTGTAGTTGCTGGTGGAGTGCTGATACGCTAGCAGTCGCTCCCACTCGGCGTCTGGTTGTATGTGCCTGCTTCGTGGAAGCAGGCACATCGTGTCTCTCCAGGGGAACTCACTGTGAGAGATATCAATTATTACAGGTGATAGAGCCGTCTTTTCGTCTCGTTATGAGTTAATAGATATATTAAGTTTAGTAAAGCATACGATATCACAGGAGACAGTGGGTTGCAATCAATTGGCCCATAATGAGCAACTCGTAAGCAAGCCATCATCATTGCCGCATCTCGCTGTGACACCGGCTCATCACTATCGGCGGAGTGTTAAGTTCGACCGGGGTTCGTACGAACTTAGTGGTCTTGGCTGCCTCAGCTCATTTCCGGGCTGGCTCTGAACCCAAACCCACACGCCACTGTTTAAAGCATGAGGTTTTATCCATCGCCGACAAGGTTGTTTTGATTTCCTCCTAAAGCATGATCCCACCTTCTTCTGACACAACGACAAAGACCATCTTAGCCTCGGTTTAACGACATGATTCAACTTCACCTCGGCGGACCTCAGTGCCTCTATTAGAAGAGTCCGAATATCGCTATCGCATATCCCCGTAAATACAAGCACTAGTGACAATCCTATCACGCCGTCGCGGTCGGCACTTCGCATTTTGTGCCCCCATTGCCACTTGCCCGAGGAACCGCCAGGCGACGACACCAGGAGCCGACCCCACCCCGCCAGCAGCGAGCGTCCCCCTTCCTCCTCCTAAGTAGAGCTCAGCACACAGCGACTGCTCTCTTCACTCGGACCCTGTAAAAACCGGCGCTGACAGTGCATAGCTCCTCGATCTTCCCCCGTCTCCAGAAGTAAACAAAGATTCACTGGGTCTGCGAATCTGTCCGACGCCGACACCACCATGCCGACACTCGTGGTGACGCTGCTCAAGGCCAATGACCTGCCGGCGAGCGACTTCGAGATGACCAATGGCGGCAAGAGCGACCCGTACGTGAGCTTCCAGCTCGGCGGCCAGCACTACAAGTCGACGTGCCAGAAGGACCAGCTCGACCCGGTGTGGCAGCCGGCGCAGCGCTACGAGTTTGATGTGCTCCATGTGCGCAAAGACGTGCTCCAGATCAAGATCTTTGACCAGGACACGTGGAACCGCGACGACCTGCTGGCCACGGTTGCTGTGCCGGTGTCGCGCTTTGAGGACCAGTCCGACCGCATCGTGAGCGAGACGCTCGCGCTGGAAGTGCCTGACAACTTTGCCCAGCAGAACCGCCGCTCGACCATCACGCTCGAGTTCAACCTCAAGCTCAACGAGAACGGCGAGCGCACGCTGCGGATCTGGGAAAATGAACACTACTCGCCCACGTCCGGCTGGAAGCCCTGCGACTCGGACGAGCGGCAGCAGTGGTCCTCGTTCGACGAGTCGCGCACCTCGAGTCAGTTCGAAGAGATCGCACCCGACGTGCCGCCCAACCTTGAGGGCAAGGGTTGGGGCTACTCGACACAGCGCGGCGACTCGCAAGGCTGGGAGTATGCGTCGTCCTGGACGGGCACCTGGAGCACGACGGCCGGGACCCTGTCGTTTTGCCGCCGACGAATGTGGGAGAACATGTGCGAGCCGAGCGGCTAAGCGCCGTGGAACGTGGCGACTTCTCGAGCGCTGCGGTCGCGGACGAAAATGCACATAAACCGAGCGCTAGACCCGCCACGACACGACCACTTTCAACTGCATCTGAGGAAAGCGGACCAAACCCGTCGATGTGACGCGTTCGCGTTTCTTTTTTACTACTAATTGTTTAGGATCCAAGGTCTCTTTGGATGAGAAAAGCCCCCCACTAATAAACCACAAAATGACCCACCCCTTCTGAATTCTTTTCCGTGCTGTGAAGCGAGCTACAGCCTTGGCGGCGGCGTGGCAAAGCTTGAGGAGGCGACGGAGCCGTCGCTGCGTGCCGTCATGGTCTTTTTGAGCGTCGTCCGTATGTTCTCCAGGTTGGTGCGGAGCGTGAGCCGCGCTACATAAGGCTCGCCGTCTTTTCCCGTACGTAGCCACGTGTGGAGCAAGATGTCGAGCCGCCGGAACGCGTCCATGGAGAGCAAGCTGAGCCGGGCGACCTCACGCGGCGCCGCGATCAGTTTCTTGTCATAGTCGGCGTCGGTCTCGAGCCCCCAGGAGCGCAGCAGCTCGATCGCGCTTTCGAATTGCGACACGCTTAGCTGATTCCACTTGCCATTTTCCACGACGAACTCACTGGGCGGACAGAAGAGGTTAGTTGGTAATATCGAAGCTCAGTACTGTAGCGGGCACTTACTCGATGGCGACGCTGATGCAGCGATCCACGAGGCGAGGGAAGATGTAGCTCCGCGAGATGCTGGGGGACGCGACTACTCGCTGGTTGAGCGGCGTCAGCACGTGCTGGATCATTAACTTGACGAATTCGTTCTACATGTCCCACGCATCCGTGTCAACCGTTGAAAACCTCCATCGAGCATGTTGTTCACCTTGCACGTACGCCTGAGCTCTTCGCCTTTGGGGCGGGTGGTCCGTTTATTGGTGTGGTGCTACTCGAGCCCAGATAGGGGAAGCGGCTGAGCTGCAGTGCCATGATCTCCACGTTCTCGACCATGGCTTCGCTTAGCTCGGCGAGCTCGAACTTGGTCTCGGCGAGCCATTCTTCAAACTCGAACGAGATTTTCCGGATCTGCGGCAAGCGCGCGAGCGTCGCGCCGCGGTCGTCAGTGGCTCCCGGGCCCGATTGCGTCGACAACGCGAGCGACGAGCTGGACGAAGACGACGAGTAGCCGCCGCTGCGTCCTGACGTGAGCGTATGCGGCTGCGGCTGCGGCTGCAGCAGGCGCGCGATGTCCTGGTCGCGCTCTTCGTTGACGGCCATGAGCTGCGCGAGACGGCTTCCTTCAGCGACGACCGCTGTGAGCAAGTCGTGGAGCTGGAGCTGGGCGAGGAGCAGCTCTGTTGGGGTCTGGCTGGGAGAGCCACTGCCGGTACGACAGAGCCACCAGTGGGGTTTCGTCAACTGAGTCCAATGGAGAAGCTTGTGTAGCGTCGGCAGCAGCACCGAGAGCACCATCACAAACGGACACGTCGGGTGTTTTGGCGGCGCTGGATCGTTTCCGTCGTCCTCGTCGTCTTGATCAAACAGCGGAGACGACAAACTCGACAAAGACGACGACAGTGATGATGCGTTGCCGACGCCGAGTCGATGCAGTTTGGCAAAAAGTGCCAAGATCTTGGGCTGGATCTTGGCGACGATCTGCTCATCAAGCACCGAATGGTCGCCACTGGTTGGGTTGCCGCCCACGAGACGAACAAGCGCGTGGATTTCGCTGAGCAGCGCGCCACACTGGCAGTAAAATGCCGTCAGATGCGGCGAGCGCAGCTGGTACGCGCTCATGCAGGCAACCGCATTGACGTCGACCAGCGCGAACCGCTCGCAATCGTCAGCACAATCGAACGAGTCTTCGTCGAATCCGTCAGGGGAGCCTGCCTCTTCGAGCACTGAGCCTGCGCCGCAGTACTCGCACATAGAGCCGCGACGGGGCTCGTTGGCCGAGATGGTTGTGCTCGTCAAGGTCACATCTCCAGCGGCGGCGTCTGGTGCGTGGGCTGGGCCACCCCGGACTATATCCTGGTCATTCTTGCTGCTATTGGTCTTGTGCTTGTGGTGCTTCCCGCCGTGCGCGTGGCCTTTCTTCGTGCTGCGGCGCTTCATTCGTCACTTGGATCTTCAGTCCACAGACATCAAGTCGGTGGTGTTGATCCACGCGCTGGGAAGTTCTCCAGTCCTCGAAGCCTAATAATAATACAGGGCCAACCAACAATCTGGGAGCGTCGCGAAACCACAACAGCGTTCGAGTTGATTTCGGGGATAATATGCTTGGTGTCCAAACTTGACTGTGAACTCATCTCATTTACTCGAAGCCGAAGCCGGTAATCTCCATTTGGATCACCTTTTGAGCGCACAGAATACCAACCACGTTAGCCCGCCACAATGTAAGCTCATCTCCATAACAGCAACAAAAGTACCACGTACCAATGTGAGATAGGTCTCGAGCTCTTCCTTGTTCTTGTATACGGGCAGATCGATCCGGTTGAAGCACGTATGTGCGCGTGGACAGAGCCCGAGCGGCGGCACACCGCGTGGCATGAGCTGCAGCGTGAACGGGTGGACGTATCCGCTCGCACTGGTGAGCGCCTTGAAGCCTTCGACGGGCACCCGCGTGGAGCCTGTCGCGAACTGCAATAGCCGTGCGCGCTCTTCGTCGTTGAAGCGCTGACTCACCACCTCCCAAAACCATTGCACGACCTTAAGCTCGTAGCTTCGACTCGTCGTGTCGGTCTCGCCCGCGAAATGGCGAACGCGCGAGCTTCGCTCCCAGTCTTTCACGTCCAAATGCGGCAAGCCACACAGGAAAAAATCCAGTTCTTGGTAGTCGAACACGGTCAGCAAGTGCTTGGGGATGATCTCGTACAAGCCCGAGAGCAGCGCGCCGAGCTGGTCGGCGACCGAGTCCAGCATACGGTACTTGAGGATCAGAGCCAAGTACTCGAGCTTGTTCTCGTCGGTCACGTCGATGTCGCGACCGCCCGGCTTGAGGTCGATGATGTCCTGGTCGTTCTCCGAGGCCTGCACACTGAACGTGACGCAGAGCGCGTCGATGCCGTCGTTCTCGCGCATCCACAGGCAGCTCTTGTGGAGCTCTTCGTCGAGAAATTCGAGGTCCGAGAACGTGATCGGCACGCCGAGCAGGTGCTTGAGCAGCGGCAGCGCCAAGTGCGCGTCAGAGACGAGCCCTTCTAGTATCGCGCGCCCAAGGAGCCGCCCGGCAAATGTGTAGTACGTGAGGTGGTGCTCGCCCAGCACGGCCTTGGAGTTGGAGTTGAGCCAATAGCTCGCGCTCTCACCGTTCGTGCTGCAAAACACGCCCAGCTCGGCGCTGAAGAGCTGAGCGCTGACCAGCCCGAACCACTCGCGCAGAACGCCGCCCGCGTCCAGCGCCGGCTCGCCGTGGAAATGGATGTTGAGATGCTGCTTGCTCTGCGTGTCGACCATGTCGGCGGTGAGCGCGGCAATCGAGTCCTTCAGCACGGACGCGCGGCGCACGCGCACTTTGAACAGAGCTTCTGTGAACGGGATCGCGATGCCGGCGATCTTGCGCAGAAACCAGCGCTTCTTCTGCTTGAACGGCAGCGACATGAGCCCTTCCAGGTCGAACTCGTCCTCGCTTTCGTCCTCGGTGATGCGAGTGGTCGGGCTGCGGCTGCGCAAGCTGAGGTCGTCGTCCTTGTCTTCCTCCTGGATGATCGGGATCGCGATCGCCTCGGTGGTCGGCTTCCAGCTCATCTGGCCGTGCTCGTCCAGCTCGCTGTAAAAACCCATGGTTTCCGCATTCTTGCGGTGGAGCTGCTCAGCAAAAGTCTCGGACAAGGCGCCGTTCGGGTCGCGGCGCATGCGCGTATTGGTGCGCAATCGCGTGATCAGCGAGTCCTTCTTCTTGAGCAGTGGCAGCGACGTGCGTACCCAAATGAACGCGCCGTTGGGCAGCTGCACGCGCTGCCAGAGCCGTCGGCGCTGCGCGCTGCGCTGCCGCTGCGTGAGCTGCATGCGGTTGAGGCGGCGGTACCGCAACGCGCGCTGGCGCGTGCTCATGGTCACGTCGAGGATCGGGATGTCGTTGTTCAGCTGGCTGCCGAATGCACTGATGAACGACGAGCCGAGGATTGTGTTGCCCATGATGACCGTGTCCGACATGACAGCAGTCTGCGAGAGCGTGGACGCCTCCTGCGAGGCGCTGCAGAGGTGGCACGCCTCCACGTCCGGGTTGTTCATGTGGAGGCAGACGATGCACTGCCACTCGGCCTCGCCGTCCGCGAGCACCGTGTCGGCCAGATTCTCGCGCATGAGCTGCTCGCGGTCGTGCGCGTTGGCCACCTCGACGGCCGCGGGCGGAGGCGGCTGGCGCAGCAGCCCGGAACAGCAGATGATGGATGCGAACAGCGCGAAGAGCATGAGCCCGACGGCGATGAAGCCCAGGTTGAGCGCCGTGCCGTTCATTGGGCCGGTTCCGTTCTGCTAACGTTAATATTTATCGAATGGCTAACAAGCAAGCCGGCGGATCGAAGCGATAAAAGAACACGTCGGCCTGGGTGGCAAAGTCGTCACCTCACGCAGCCAATCCGCAGCGATCTTTGCACGTCCGTTCTCTCTGTGTCGTGGGTGGTCAACTCATTCGTAGCTTCGCGTTTTGGCGCGATGTTCTCCATTCCCCGGGGCTACTAATCAGAGGTCACGTTGCTGTAGAAATCGAAATAGGTACACAGTACCATGAATAGGGTACATTGGCTGTCTGCTTCAGCTTTTTGATTTCAACCAATCAATGGATACTACATTCATTTACAGCCAATAAGTAGCCCTTCTCACGTTCGTTTGTTCCTTCCATGTCCAGCGCCACCCTCAACGTCTGAACGTCTGAAGTGAAGAGCTCCGCTCATCTGTGCTGGTCCGAGCGAAGTGCCTGTTCTCGCCTTTTTTTCCAACAGCCACCAGCGTCAGCATCGTTCCACACGCCAACGTCCTACCTCAGGTCCGCTCCACCGGCAGTGCATTGCACCAGTTAGCGACACATTGCACCTCGCGTCCCTCTACGCGTCTTCTGGTTTATTGGTTATAGTTGCAGTCCAAAATAAAACAGAAGCGTCGTTGTACATTGAAATTGACAGCCGCGTGCACTCCAGTCAACATTCGTCCAGCAGCACTCGATTCTGCTCTGCGTGTTCCTTCCGCCACCGAGACGCAATGAGCTCCACGTCGTCGTCACCGCGCGCGCCGTCGCCCGTGCTCGCGCCGCTGTATCTGCCCGAGCACATCGTCGTGCTGGTCCACGGCAATAACGGCGCGCCGAACGACTTTGACTCGCTACGCCAGACGCTGCGGCTCAAGTACACAGACGAGGAGCTGCTCATTATCAATTCTGGCGCCAATTACACGCAGACCTCGATGGGCGTGGATGTGGGCGGTGAGAAGCTGGCGCTGGAGATTGTAAACATGGTGCTCAAGTACGACCTAAGCCCCAAGATCACGACCTACAAACTCTCGATTATCGGCCATTCGCTGGGCGGGTTGTACGCGCGGTACGCGATTGCGCAAGTCCAGGAAGAGCTGAGCATGCTCAACATGGACTACGTGAGCTTTGTGACTCTGTGCACGCCCCACTTGGGCTCGCGCCGCCCGCGCGCACCGTCCAAACTCAAGGTATGCAGTCGTTGCGTTTCATCCTCTACCGGTATACGCCTCAAGGTCAGGCACTGACGCGATCGATCTATTGTGCAGAATTTCTATCGCATGGGAGTGCACACCGTGCTGGCCTCCAAGTCCATCTATGGCCAGACCGGTGTGGATCTTTTGGTCTCAAACGGTTAGTTCATGGGCCGTGGAAACGTTGGAAGTTGCAGGATGCTAATCCTGCGGTGTATGTCTGTGTATTGTAGACCCGGATTCCGCGGACTCGACCAAGAAACCGCTCATCGAGACCATGAGCGAGCTTGGTGAGTTTTTTTTTGTTCTGAGTTTGTGCCTCCACCGCGAACTAACCGCCCGAATCTCATGTATTCTCGTGGCTTCTAGACTCGCCATTTGTGCGCGCGCTGCGAAAATTCCGCCACTGCACGCTCATGGCCATGGCAGACGGTGACCTTGTCGTGCCGTTTGGCTCCGCGTCGATCCGCAACTTCAATCCTTACCCGAGTCTCCTGTTGAGCAAGAAATTTGACTCGTGGCGCTGGCACGTGCGCCACTACGGCTTTGAAAAAGCGCCGCCTGCGCTGATTGAGCGCCTGAACGACCACGTCGACGAGCTACTGGAGATTGAGCCGGACCATGTGAACGCGGGGCTGGACATCACGCAGTCGGAGCGCTTTGCGAGCGTCGAAGGCGAGTACGACTGCGACAATAAGCGCGAAGTGGAGTTCACCTTCGACCTCATCCAGCGTCAACAGGCTGCCGTGCCATGGCGTCGCGTCGACATCCTTGTGGAGCCAAACGGCGTCAAGGGCAAGCTTCGTCTCCACGATTGGCCGATCAACAAGATGCAGCTTCCTGACTGCGGCGCACTCGAGTTCATCGACATGCTGACGGATATCATCGGCAGCGACCACGGACTGGAGCTTCGTCGGCTGCCAGTGCCGCTCACCGACTCGATGGTGGACCATGGCGACGTGGAGGCGGTCATTGAAGAAGAACGCAAATCCAGACTGAGCTTTCCCAATTGGAACGTGGACAAGAACCAGATCGGCGAGCAAGTCGGCACGTTTTTCCAGAATGTACGAAGCCGCTTCTCGTCACAAGGAACGGAGACCACGTCCACCACCTCCGTCACGGAGTCCCCACCCGCCACCACCATCACGGAGACCCAAGCGACCATCAGCAGTGAGAGCACATCGCCATCGCCGTCGTTCTTCCAACAGGTCAGGAGTCGGCTCACCCCGCCAAAGTCTGCCGACCCAGGGATTTCCGACATGGACAGTTTGAACGCAGCGTCCGTAGATGAGGTCTACATGCAAGTCGATTCAACGACGACAGTGCACGCCGCAAGGACGAAAGATACAGACCAAGTCGCGGTCCCAGAAACAGCGGGAGATGCGGTGCCCACCTCGTCGGCTTCGGCTTCGTCTGCGTCTACCGTCAACAATGTGGATGATTTATCTTCAAAAGTGCAGGAGGAGGAAGTGCCCCTCGATGCTACATCAGCGCGGACAACGACTCTGTAAGAAAAATTCAAGTACTGTCATGTTTCAATACACATGGATGTACACGATCGTGCACTATATGGATGGCGCGTGGTCTAATCAGTTCGCTCGTCCCGTTAGACGCGGTAGTATGGCGCTTTTCAACTCATTTGACAACTGGAAGCCTTGCTGACCACACTTGGCGGTGGCTATTTGGCAAGCCACACGAAGTGCTGCATCGAGCGGCAGTCCGTGCGTGAGTGCCGCCAAGGCCGCGCCGATAAACGAGTCTCCAGCGCCAACAGAGTCCACTGCTCGATCCAGCGGTGCAGTTGAAATGTGGCGTTCCGTCTCGAAGGTGACATCAAGATAGTACACGCCGTCGCCTCCCCAAGGGCAGATGATGGCTCTCGGGCGCCAATCACATCCACGCAGCTCTTGAAGGTGTTGGAAGAATGCAGCAGCGTCACGCAATTTGAGCTTTTTCCTGATATAATCTTTGGAGACGAACGCCACGTCGACACGCTTCAGCAGCCTGCCCACACAAGAGTGAGAATACAAGTACCCTCTTCTTGCTATGTGTCATTGGGGTTACGTACTGTTGCATGTACTGCCAGTCGTGGCGGAGCGCCTCGACCTCGAGGGAAATGGCTGTGTATTCCGCTCGAGATCTCAAATGTTCGATCATTTGTGCCACATTGTCCAGGTTGCGTCCTTCGAAATGCACCCAGAGCGACTCGCTGGTAGAGGAGGTCGCGATCTGGTCGTATCCTCGGCAGAACGCGCCGAACGTGAGCTCAGGCAGATCTCGTTGGTGGATGATCGTGCGCGACCCGGTCGCCTTGCTCGCTAGAATGTACTACACCAATGAAGTGAATTTGTTACTACCGCGTAGGAGGTAAGCCCACCCACCCACTTCGTACCGATACAGGCATGCTGCCTGTAGGCAGCACGTCGGCGGCGCTGGTTTGGATCCGAAACGACGCGAGATCCGCCGCTACAAACGCCGCATCGGCATCTCGCTCTGGATCCGTGGTCGTTCCCAGCCAGTGGCACACGCAGCCGAGCTGCGAGCTGATTGCCTGCGTACTCCAACATAACCAGTGCCAGATAAACAATCTCTATCGCGCTCTTGATTTTGAGCTTTCCCCCACGCTATGGATACCAGAGCATTCGTCACATTGCCGCCACTGCAAATCGACCATGTTGTTGTGAATGCATGGAATATGGATTTTCTCAAAAGCAGTTTGCAGAAGCATACCGCGTTTTTCTGGACGACAGCGCTCGAATCTATCGCCAAGAAACGGCACAGGTGAGACGCATTCCAGCGCAGCGCTCTGGATCCGTCGGCACGCGCCCGCACCTTGCTGTCCTCTACGCCAGCGCGAACACCAATACCGGAACGAGTCAATACAGTACAGGGCAACTCAGTGGCGCACAGAGACGGGACACGAACCTTCCGGATACGCGTCGATCTCCTGGATCACATCGATCGTCGCGATGCCGATGCCCACGAGCTCCATGGTGTTGCGTGGCAGTTGAAGATTCTTTCCTTTTGTTGGCCACTTCAAGAGGACGAGGCGTACTTAGTCATGTCGCTAAGTACGATGGTTCCTGGATGAAACAATTGCGGCCCACAACTGTTTCAATAGTATTAAAATAGTGGAACACTTTCGATTGCGCTTTTTGTAACCTCGTGCGTCCCACATTCCTGACCTGGTGTTCTGGGACGTCAGGTCTGGACAATTCTCGAAGCTATTTTTGGAATGATGCAGCTTGCCACCCAATCAGAGGCCCACGTTCTCGAATTCTACTGGAAGGGTCATGTTTCTATCCAATCAACTCTTCTCATTGCCCCAAATTCACTCTGGATTGGATACCGTCTCAAAATTCTGACCAATCAACACGTTGGACTGAGTTTCTCTGCGGCCTTTCCCATTGATTTGCGTGCGATTGACGAGGTCAACTCTAGAGCTGGTCGGACACGAGATTGTGCAAGGGCCGCGTTCTGCGATCTCATTCCGCAATCTCCAGCGTAACAAGTAACCGATACAGCAAGCAACCAAGCATCCACAGACAGATATCACCACCATGGCGACGCCCTCACAAACACAAGGATCCGCTTCAACTGCTGAACAGCCGCGCGCGACCATCGTGTTCGCGATCCCACCACCCGTCACCGTGTGGCTGCAATTCGACGATGGCCCACAGCTCGGCCTTGCGCCATCACCGGAACGCATTGCACGGTCGATCCTGGGCATGCCCCTCTTCAGCGGACTACCGATCGTCATGATGCCCGGCATGGGTGGCGCGTTAGGCGCTGGCGGCTTTGAGCGCCAGCTCCACGAGCTCTTCATGCGCCAGCAAACTGAGCAGCAAGGCCCGCCTCCAACGAGCAAAGACTTTCTCGAGAAGATTCCGGTGAAGACGTGGAACTATGCGGCCAAGGAAGGCGAGAAGTGCACGGACTGCTCGATTTGCCTCTGCGACTATGAAGACAATGACGAAGTTTTGCCTCTTCCTTGTGGTCATCAGTTCCACCTAGAGTGCGGGATGAAATGGCTTGTCGAACACAACGTGTGCCCAACCTGCCGATACGCGCTTCCTACTAAGCAAACCAATGTAGTCAAGCCCGAAACTTCAGCTGCGACGCCGGCGGCCCCAGCTGCACCACAACCCGAGTCAGTCACCGAGGACGACGCGGCGCGTATCCGGGTACGACAGCGTTCCCCGCGGCATGGGCGCGCGCGCATCGTGCGTCGCCGTCTGAGTGAGATGGAATCGCTCGAAATTCCGAGCCGAACTGTCGTCTGTGAAGACGACTTGCTCGACAGCATTCTTGAAGAGGAGGCAACTCGATTCGTCGACGAAGAGCAGGAGAAGCGACGGATCGCCGAAGTCACATTTGACGACATTGACGTTGAAGAGCTACTGAATGAGACGTCCATGTCCACTTAGACGGCTGATAAGTCTGCTTGGCAGATACCTCTTCCTGTAGACTAAATGTGAGCTTCTTATTTATCCTGTAGACAATATGGACATGTCATAGTTCGAATTTTTAGTTCGATTTGAGCTCTGATATTCCTATTCCTAAATTTTGATAAACTGAAACCACCGTAATTTTCGTGCGGCACTCAACCCCTTCCAACCACAGATCCGCTTCAACGCCTGTGCAAAATTGGTATTAGATTACTTCCCATCGAAATATTACCTGCATTCTTAGTTTGCTGGATCAATTTTGCATCTGAGTCTGAAAAAGGATATACTTTTTCCTGTAAGTTACGCGAATATATTTGCTGGTGTGCTTCATGTGCCCGCCCTCGTAACCAAATCTGGAAAAAGCCTAGATCGCCACCAAGCGCCAACAGCAAACACTACACCAACGCCCCACGATGTCGAGTGTGCGCAGCATGAACCCGAACGCCGAGATCATCGCCAAGTCCCAGGCGCTGATGGTCAACGTGAGCGCCGCCAAGGGGCTCCAGGGCGTGCTCAAGTCGAATCTGGGTACGTTGTTCACTGACCAGTCGGTTAGATAGACCCATCGAAGGGATCCAACTGACGGATCGATCGCTTGGTCGACGGTGTCGGACACAGGTCCGCGCGGTACGCTCAAGATGCTCGTGGGCGGCGCCGGCCAGATCAAGCTCACTAAGGACGGCAACGTTCTGCTCCACGAGATGCAGATCCAGCACCCCACTGCGGCTCTGATCGCACGCGCCGCGACCGCCCAGGACGACGTGACGGTGCGTGTGATTGATCTTTTATTTTGTACCAGTTTGGATCCGAATTCACTGGGAAAATAAATAAATGGTTTGGTGGGATGGTTCTGTAGGGCGATGGCACGACCTCGACGGTGCTCTTCATCGGCGAGCTGCTCAAGCACGCGGAGCGCTACCTCGCCGACGGGCTCCACCCGCGCGTTCTATCCGAGGGCTTTGAGTTGGCTAAGGATGAGGCGCTTCGCGTGCTGGAATCGCTCAAGGTCAAGCGGCCGGAGATCCTCAAGGACCGCGAGCTGCTCTGCTCGGTGGCGCGCACGTCGCTGCGCACCAAGCTCGACCAGAAGCTGGCGGACCAGCTGACCGAGATCGTCACGGACGCCGTGCTCACGATCGCCACGCCTGGCCGCCCGCTCGATCTGTTTATGATCGAGATCATGCACGTACGTCAAAGGGCCTCTGTTAATACTTCTGTCATACTCGTGCTGATGCGTGCGTGAATCGTTCTGTAGATGTTGCACCAGAGCTCGAGCGACACGCGTCTCGTCAAGGGTCTCGTCATGGACCACGGGTCGCGCCACCCGGACATGCCCGCGTCACTGGAGAACTGCTACATCATGACGTGCAACGTCTCGCTCGAGTACGAGAAGAGCGAGGTGAACTCGGGCTTTTTCTACAACAGCGCCGACCAGCGCGAGAAGATGGTGGAGGCCGAGCGCCGCTTCACGGACGACAAAGTAAAGCAGATTATCGAGCTCAAGCGCTCGCTCTGCACGGACGAGAACAAGAAATCGTTTGTGATTGTCAACCAGAAGGGCATTGACCCGCTGTCGCTCGACATGCTCGCGAAGGAAGGCATTTTGGCACTCCGTCGCGCCAAGCGCCGCAACATGGAGCGCCTCACGCTCGCGTGTGGCGGCATGCCGATCAACTCGACCGAGGACATGGACGAGTCGATGCTCGGCTACGCCGGGAAGGTGTACGAGCAGACACTGGGCGAGGAGAAGTACACGTTCGTGGAGGACGTCAAGCACCCGCAGTCGTGCACGATCCTCATCAAGGGCCCGAACGAGCACACGATCGCTCAGATCAAGGACGCCATTCGCGACGGTATCCGAGCCGTGAACAACGCCATTGAGGACCAGGGCGTCGTGCCTGGCGCTGGTGCGTTCGAGCTCGCTGCCCACGAGGCGCTCAACAAGTACAAGCTCGAGGTGAAGGGCCGACCGAAGCTCGGCGTTCAGGCGTTCGCGGATGCGCTCCTGGTGATCCCGAAGGTGCTGGCCGAGAACTCGGGCCTCGACGTGCAGGACACTCTGATCGCCGTCCAGGAAGAGCTCGCAAATTCCGGCGAAGCCGTCGGTCTCGACCTGTTCACGGGCGAGCCCATGTTGCCGGCGCAGGAAGGCATTTGGGACACGTACCGTGTCAAGCGCCAGTTTATCCACTTGGCGACAACACTGGCGTCGCAGCTTTTGCTGGTCGACGAGGTCATGCGTGCTGGCAAGAACATGGGCCCCAAGGCCCCGCAGCCAGAGGAGTAAACTATAGTATAGCGTTTCCGTTCCATCCTGCAAAAGCTACAGTGAGAGCAAGAGAGAGAGAGAGAGAGACAGCATCTTCCCTTTCGGCGCGTTAGATTTTTTCATCTTCTTTCTGATTCTTTTCCCGCCGTGTCGGCTACTCCATTCCATACACCTATACACGAGAGCCGCAGTGAGGCTAGCACTAATGCCGCCGGATGAACAATAGATAAAACACCATGATATCCGTGATCGCCAGACACAGGATGATGAACCAGAGCACCACTTTCCGGCGGTACGAGCGGTCGGCGATCTTCTGCAGCAGCAACTTGACTTGGCTCGTCATGCTCGAGGTCTCATGGACCATGCCTTTCATGTCCTGCAGCTGCGAGCGCTGGAGCTCGAGGTCCACCATCACGTGGCGCGCCACTTCCTCCGACTCATTGAGCGTTTTCTTGGACTGCTCGATGCGGTCCGACGTGCGCAGCAGCGACTGGACGCTCTGCCACCCATACAAAAAGCCACATGCATGTTGACAACGGAATCAGCCTCGCATTTCCAAAATAGAAGCGATCTCTACGGGGGAAAAAATCTAGACTTGTGCTTCCTACCGGATCGGTGTCGTGGAATGTGCTGTAGTTGTTCAACGGCCCGATCGCGCCGTTGCCGCTAGTAGCGGAGCCGGCAAAGATCCCGCCGCTCGCTGGCAGTCCGGACCCGCTGGACGCACCAACTGTTGGCGCGACGCCAACGCCAGCTCCGTTCTTGCGAACGCCATTGGATCCGTTGGCGCGCTGCTTGGCGTCGCCCGCGTCTGCGAAGCCGCCGCCCTTCATGTCGTTGGCGTGAAGATCCGGCAAGAGGCTGGCTGTGCTTTCTTCTTTTTTCTTTAAGAACTCACTTTCGTTTCCTCGACTTCGTGATCCTGGATTCAGGTGGTTCACATAGTAAACCAGGTCAAGATGCCCTAAAATAGTCACTCACCTAGTTTCCACAGACTCTATCCAAGAGCTCAACACCCAAGATGAGCTTCGGGCCGACCAACTACCGCCAAGGAGGCACGCGGGGTGGCGCCGACCGTACGAAAAAAGACGACAGGAGAATTGCTCTTCCTATGCGTTCCTACCTACTAATTGCGCATGCTCTTGTGTGTCAAACGTCTAGAGTTCAAATGGGAGGATGTGAAGAACGATAAGTACCGCGAGAACTACTTGGGACACTCAGTCCAGGCGCCCGTGGGTCGCTGGCAGAAGGGCAAAGACCTCTCGTGGTACACGAAGCTCAACAAAGAAGATCGCGCGGCCGCGCTTCAAGATGATTTCGCGCTCGCCAAGCAGCGCGACCAGGATCTCATGGATCAGGCGCTGTACGTTGCCGTCAGTTCGCTGTGGTGTCCCTAACTGGTGTTGACATTTGCTTGTTTGTTATGATCAGAGGAATCGCGCCGAGACGTCGGGCGGAGCCCACGGGACAGTTGGATGCATTCGAGATGAAGGAGCTGTTGAAGCGCGGCGCGTCGGACCGCGAAGGCTTGGACGGCGAGCGCATCGAAGGGATCGGCGCCGCGCCCGTCGCTCAGGACTTCGCAACGAAACCGAAAAAGACGCTTGCGGAAAAGTACGAGGAGCGGCTTGCAAGTGGCCGTGAAGAAGAAGACATCCATGCGCTGCGAGGCAGCGCGTCCGCCGGGCCGGACAAACCGCGCACGGAGAAGGAGGAGCGCGCGCTGAAAAAGGCTGCGAAGAAGCAGAAGAAGAAGGAGAAGAAAGCCAAGAAGGAGAAGAAAAGAGAAAGAAAACGAGAGCGAAGACAGCGTGACGAAAGCTTCAGCGAAGGCGACGATGAGCGTTTGGAGCAGATGCGCGGTCGCAGCCAGGATCGCCGCAGCCCGGTGCAACGACCCAGATCACAACCTCGTTCCCCACTGGCACGTGACACAGGTCGTGCTCATCATCATCGTTCGCGGTCGCGGTCGCGGTCGCCCAGTCGAGACCGCCGCTCATATCGGAACGATCGGACTCGTTCACGGTCGCGATCGCGTTCACGCGGACGAGGAGGAATGGCCCCGCGAGATCAGTCGCGCAATCGGTCGCCGGAACGAGATCGTCGACGCAGCCGCCACTCCCCACCGTCTAGAACCCGACGATCGTACTCATGCGACCGTTCTCCGCGACGACGATATTAGATCCATGTGAAGAAATGCAGGACTGCGTCGACCGTAAAAGAACGTGAGAGTCTATTGATCTTCATTGCATGGTGAAGGTGTGTGTGTGTGAGAGGGCGTCGGAACGGAACGGAGAAGTGAGCTATTGCTTCGATGTCGTGCGAGCTCGCTTCTGTCGTCCACAGCGCTCCGACCGTCCGTCCTTGAGCGCGTACGCAGGCAGATAATGACCCTCCGCGCCGTTCTCGCCTTTCACCCACAACTCGGGGTTCTGCACCGTGTCGTAGATGTTGCCCAGCGAGGTATAGCCATGATCGTACAAATCACAGTACTCCAGGTCGCACTGTCGCATGAAATCCCAGACATCCGCGTACGTCCACTTGAGGATCGGATTGACGCGTAGGAACGCCGGCCAGCCGGGCGTGCTCGGATCAAAGTGTTCCATGTTCTCTGTGTGCGGGTCGCCGCCACGCACGCCCATGTAAATGCCCTTGATCTGGAGCTTTTCGAGCATATCTTTCACACCTTCCACAAACGAGCACTTGTACACGTGGCATTTAAGCGCGAATCTACAGGCAACAATCCGTTCACATCGATCAGCAAACCAACAGCAGATGCAAACCCACAAAAGCCGTAGAGCAGCACACGCACTTGCTGATGCAGACTTCGATAAAATCGCGCACTTCCGGGAACTGGTCGTGCGAGTCAAAGTACATCACCGGCAGCTTGGCGATCGCTGCGGCGACACGTTGTTCCAGCTGCACGGCATCCAGCACGTCCACGCTCACAAAGCTCTGCCGCGGCGATGTCACCGTGGTGGCCGCCGGGGCCGACGCCAGTTGCGACTGTAATTGCTGGAGCTTTTCCTGCTCCAGCACGCGCTTGGCGATCACGATGCGCAGCAGGTGTAGCACGACGGTCGAGTCTTTGCCGCCATTGAAGCTGAAGCAGACGCCGTCCAGACCGAAAATGTCGATCGCGCGGTGGATCACGTCCAGCGCCTTCTGGAGCCGCGCGCGCGTGTCCAGGTCGCTGGCCGCGAAGAACGCGTCGAACTTGCGCAGCGCCGCATGGATGCCCGTGTCAATGGTCGTCATGTCGTGGCTGATTGAAAGGATTCGAATGGCAGGGCCGGTCGCGTGGAGAGTCCACGCAGGAGCGGCGCGCGCGATGAGGTCACGCTGCCAAATTGGGCCACGGCGAGCTTCTTGAGGAGTTGATGACGTTGGCGTTGCGCTTTGGGGTCAAGTTTCTAGAATTTCCAAAATAGACGACAAATTTGATTGGTGTAAATAGTGCTCGATATTACGACCAATTAGAATTATGTACCCTAAATTGGGTACACTCTGACGATCTGACCAAAAATGTATCCAGTTTCTGTGACGGTAATCGGCCTCCAGCTGGGGATCTGAACATGGGTACAATACGAAGTTCACACACTACTACGGGCGGTGTAAAGGATCATGCGTCTCGGTGAGCAGCTCATTAGAATTGTTGAAGAGCTCTGAATCGATATCACCGCCGCGACCGGCCCTTATCTTCAATTTCATCTAATTAATCGTGAAATTTGGGCACATCCGGAGCCGCCACTGTCACTGTCTGGTCGCCGAGGGCTCTCCCATCCTCCAGCTGGAGAACGAAGTGCACTGTACTGGCTTTTCTCTCCACGCGTTGCCACGATCCAGTGGAGGCTGCATGAATTGACATCACGTGAAGGCGCCAAACAAAACTCGATGATTGGATGTTGGCATGACGCGCGCTGGCAGCGTTTCTACAATCCCACCACAACTCGGGCTTTGTACGGATTGATTCGCTCCTGCAGTCGCGATTCACAACTGGCTGTCATTCGCGAGCTGTGAATGACGGCGCTTTTCACCATCCAGACACCCAGACCCAGAGCGTAGCTTGACGCATAGTCATATGGACGGGTTCGCTGTTCTTCGCCCATGTGAGTAGATCCAGACAAAGTGCAGACTCTTCACTAACCAGTAGCTCGTCACCCATCATCTTAAAGCCGAAGCTTTGAAGGGTTGGCCGTGTCTTGTGCATTTCCGAATTTCTCACAGTTGACGCACATTGGATATCCAGCCGCTCTGATACAACACGAACAATGGTATTCGTGAACAAGATCGTGTGTGTGGCGGCGCTGGTCGCGGCCTGCTCGACACAAGCCTCCGGCTATGGCGGATTCGGTGCTCTCCAGACCAACGGTGGCTACGGCGCAGGCGCCGTGAACTCGGGAGCCGGAGGAGGCTATGGTGGCAGTGGAGCTCCAACCAACGGTGCTCAGGGTGGATACGGCGGCGGTCCTCAGAACAACGGTGGGGCTATGGGCGGCTACGGAGGCGGTCCTCCGGGCAACGGTGGGGCTATGGGCGGCTACGGTGGTGGCGGCAAGAACGTTCCAGTGCCACTTCCAGGTGTCCCAAAGCCAGCGGCTCCTGCTCCGAACGGCGGCAATGGCGGTCCATCGAACAACGGGGCCGCTATGGGTGGATATGGCGGTGGTGGCAAGAACGTCCCGGTGCCGCTTCCAAGCGTCCCGAAGCCGGCGGCCTCCAGCCCAGCGAGTGGTGGATTCGATCCGAAAAACCCACCACCAAACAACGTGCCAAACCAGTTCACGCCTCCGGCAGTGCCACCAACGCAGAACACGGCGCCGCCACAGGTTCCGACTCCTACGCCAACCACAGTCGTTCCCATCGTGACTACGCCGAAACCGACCACCGCCGTTCCGGTCGTGACGACCCCAAAGCCGACAACGCCAAAGCCAACCACTGCCGTTC
>JAADWZ010000410.1:0-28577 GCA_023336445.1 Pythium dissimile | reverse complement strand
CTGCGTCCATCGCCTCGGCCGGTGTCGGCATCTTCGGCTCAGTGGCACCGACATCAGCTGCTCGGACGAAGGTGACGGCCAGACAGGCGGCAGTGGTGGCGAGCACAGAGAACTTCATGGTTGTAGGTAGTGTCGAGATTGAGAGACTGGGAGCCGTGAAGGAGCTTGATCACTGGATCGCGAGAAGCGAAGTGAGTGACCTCCACCGGCGGTGCGCTCCAGTGGTGACGGTTGGCTCAGTGCGATAATACTTCATGGTCCATTTCCAGGAAAATCGACGATTTCTTGGTGTTTCCACAGTCTGTACAGCACCATCCCCGGAACCAGAGATAGAGATGAGGTGATTGATGGAGGGTTTTCGCAGTACGGTATTGGATGTTTCTTACAAGTTAAAGTCGCTCCACCGGTCGAAGTTTCTGGTCGTGGATCTCGAACACGTCCCGGAAGCAGTCCACGATTTCGTCTTCGTGGTGCGTAATTAATATCAAGTGCGTGTGCGCTGACGAGTAACGACCGAGCGCGTTGATTACGCGCAGCACGCGCTGGCGATTGAACATGTCGAGGCCATGCGTGATCTCGTCCAGAATCAGTACATCGGGACGCTGCACGACAGCGTTCGCGATCTGCACGAGTTTCTGCTCGCCTTGCGACAGCTCATGGAACTTGCGCGGCAAAAGATCGTGCGAGATTCCCAGCAACTCGACCACCGTCTCCACCGCGTTTTGATCTTGCAGAGAAGACTGCTGGAGCCACTCCAACGTCGTTCGCTCTGTGTATGCGCCATTTTCCAACATCTCCAAGTGGAGGTCCGTCGACACCACGGCAATTTTGTCACCGTGGACGACCACGTCACCACTCACTTGGCCGTGGCCTTGGGACTGGATTAGCACGCGCATCAAAGAGCTCTTTCCCGAGCCATTCGGGCCTAATAACACCCAATGCGCGTGACGCTCGCGCTTGAAACTCAACTCGTCGAGTAGCAGACGAGAACCGTACGCCACTGAGAGCTGCCGCAGCTCCAGCGCCAGCTGCTCTCCATCAGGCAGCGCACGTCCAGCGTACAATCGCTTTACCAGTGTCTGGATCGTGTCGTCGGCTATCGATGGTGCCGTATGGTCGGATGCCCTGTGAGCTTCGTCGTAAACGAACTGCTGGAGCTCCTCGAGCATTTCTTCCGGTAGCTCTGGATTCGCCAATGGTCGAATCTCCACATCCAGAGACTCGACCGCCAACTTGCTCTTGTTCTTCCTAGTGAGCACGACATGCGACAAGATCCCTGGGAACACGTGCTCGAGCCGGTTGGCGACCAGCAGCACCTGCGTCTTGTACGCGAACGCCTCGTTGCGCGCCCCTGTCTCCACCAAGAGCCGGGTGAACCCTCTTGTGAGCTGGCCCAGCATCCACTCGAGCTGCCGTCGCGCGGCTTTGTCGAGCCCGTCAAACGGCTGATCCAAAATCAGTACCGTCGCGCGCGGCACCTGGAGCAGCGCCACGGCGAGCAGCACTTTCCGCATCTCGCCAGTCGACAAGTGGCGCACGTGCGAGTCCCACACGGGGTACAAGCCCAGGCGCACGATCAAATCGCGCGCGTCGGGCGACCCGATACCGCCCAGCACGTCAGCGACGACTCGCTCCCCGTGTTGGCTCACGAATGCGCGGTGCGCGTCAAAGCTCAGCGTGGCCATGTGCAGCCGGCGACCGGTGGCGGCGTCGGTGGCGGCGCTGGCGGCGGCTTGTTGGATCTCGTGGAGCAGCCGCGATTTGCCGCTGCCGTTGAGACCCAGGAAGCAATGGATGTCGTTTCGGCCGAGTGTGTAGTGCGGTGGGAGCACTAGTACGGGCGGCTCGTCGGGCTCTGCGGGAGATGGGTTGGCCGGAGATGTGGGGAGCGGTTGCGGTCTCCTGAGACGAGTGCTGAGCGCACGGAGGCCACGATCACACGGCCAGACGAAAGAAGACGTCGCAGAGGAGGTGAGAGCGATGCTGGTGTGGCGGTGTGCTCGTAGCGACGCCCAGGCGGCGCCTACGTAGCGATGCAGTCGCAGCGCCATTTCCGCGCTTTGCTTACAGAGATTGGTGTACAAGTACGGAATTGCGCAATTGAGGTTGGGAAATAATTTCGAATATGAACAAGAGCCATTGTAAATTTCAAAAGGTAGTCGTGATTCCGCTGCTCGGCTCGGCTATGTGCAATTGTGCCCTGCACCATTGTACTCCAGACGTACGCCGCTTTGCAGGTTGTTCGTACAGTCGCTATCCCGCTCGTCTGAAAGAAGGTGGCTACGGCCAATTACACCGCCGAGCCGCTGGCTTAGAGCGACGACAACCTACAATTGCTTTCAGGAGATCACATTCCCAGATCCTTCCAAGCCAAAGTATCATAAATTTCATTTTGTCGTGAAGTTGACATTCATACCGTTTAGTTGTCTGCAGACAGACCATGGATCTCGACTGAGCAATATCTTTACCAGTAGTTCCCCCATGGTGCAAGAGTTTTTGGCGCTGTCACCCCTTCCATTCTGAACAGCAGTCAGCTCAGACGGTGAATTCGGGTGAGATCCGCGCCTGCGACGCCGTTCGCTTGAATGCCAACGCTCGGTAGTCGATTCTTGGTGGCGATGGCGTGGATGCTGATGCTGATGGCTCGAAGGAGGTGACTGTCTCATACACGGGTGTTGTTGCACTTTCTTCGACTAAATTCTCAAAATCTGGTGCAGACGGCGTGAACTGTGAAGATAGAGGCTTGGTCGGGCTTGGAATCGACACATACAAGGGTGGCTCCAGAGCGTGCAGACCCGTTGGTGAAATGGGTGGCGGCGACGGTGGCAAGTCTGGCTCGGTAAACGCAGCCGTCAGCAAGCAGTTGGGCTCGTTGTGGCGACTTGCTACCTCTACAGTCGCCGAGTGCACTGAGCAGTCGCGAGCTGCCACAGCATCCCCGCTAGCGTGGAATAAACGTTCGTCATCTTGCGTGGCTTGTGTAATCTTTTCTCTAGCTGTAGTGAGCTGTTCGGCGTCGGGTGACAGTGACACGTGGCCACAGCACACGTCGCAGAAAGTCGACTCGATCGAATTGAGGAATGTGCACTGCCCACAACTCCACGTTGCGCTTGCCGCCTTCACGTCTGCAATGACCTCGCTGGTTGTAAATGGCTCGAAACTGGCGAGTTCTCGGTCAAGTGCGATCGCTTCTTCAACGACGACTTCTTCAGCTTCGACCACATCCGCAGAATCATCGTACGAATCAACACTCAACGCCTCACTCGACCATTCGCCCGCGGCTGCTCCAGTGGTAGTGTACCCATTTGCGGCGTAATACGCCTCCCAGGCCGCAGCAATACTTGCTTCGTCCTGGTACGCCTCTGCGTATGGCTGTTGGTCTGCGCCTTGAGCGTAGAATTGGCCGCTTTCTGTCGTGTTGTAGTCGTAGGACTCGTATTCGCCAGCCGCAGTGAGGACGTCATCAGATTCAATGGTTGGCTGCTCGACCAACTCAAGCACTGCCGCCTGAGCCGAAAGCGCCTCCACTATAGAGACTTGCGGTGTCGTTTGGTCCAGAAATGGGATGATTGCAGCTTGCTGAGCTGGAGGCGTAGGCGTGGCGTTGAGCGAGCAGGAGGCGTCAAGTGAAGCGTCCAGAACTTCTTGAATAGCGATCTTGAGTCGGCCTGGCACCTCCAACCTGTTCCGTAGTCGATAGTCGTTAGACAACGAGATCTAGTGTCGATAGTCGTTAGACAACGAGATCTAGTGGCGGATTTCTACGACGTGTGTGACGTACGCGTGCCATTCTTGCGCATCTTCTCTCGCCGCGCGCAAGTCACCGGCGGTCTGGAACCAGTGTTTACTGTCGAATTGAGAGGTTTAGCTAGCATCGGTGTGTGGAGAGCAAATCTCCATTTGTGTGCTCACCTGACCAGATACTCGCAGATGCGGTTGATGTCCTGGGCGCTGTTCGTTTTCCCGATGCGCTGCGCGGCGGCCCAGACGACCACATTTGTCGACGTGTCGTCCGCGGTGGTGCGATTCATTTCCAGACTTCCAAGCCTTACCAGTTGAGCACCTCAGGTTCACAGCGCCCGCTAAGAATACCTACCCTTCATACATTTGCTTCGGCGCAGTGGGCATGCTCTACATGCTTTTCAAGCCACTTGATCGATTTGTAGGACCGGCCGCAGCCGTGCACCGTGCACTTGAACACAGGCTTCTCGATAATGCTCAGTGTATTGTTGGATGTTGCTTGGCCAGTCGGTAGGGAGGTCGCCGGCGGATCCAATATTTGAGCCAAGTGGCGATCTTTCTGGTGCTGCTTGAATGCATGTGCGCTCGTGAGCCCTGCTCGACACTCTGGCCGTGGACACCGGTATTTGTCGTGCAGAGCACGATGGTTCTTGGCCGCTTCATCAGACAGAGAGAGCTGATTGCACCCACATTCTCGACACAGCTGAGGCGACGCAATCGTCCCGCTCATCCGCAATTCATGGTCGTCTTGGTGCCACTGGAACGCCATCTGCTGTTCTCGCTGGGCTTTCCGAGCCGCTGAGACCTGCCGGTCGCGCATTCGTTGAATCGCACGGTGCTTGGCGTGGTACATTCTTCGCCAGTCGTGCTCGTACTGAACTCCGTGGTGGCACTGGAGTTGCAGAGGATGCACGAGCTGCATGTACAGTGGTCTCCACAGCTGGTCTTGCCGTGCCACACGGGCAAACGCTGTACAAACCAGTGCCAGCCGACCAAGACGCTTGGCACTCATGTACGAACAAATCCGCTCCATCACCTCTGGAAGAAGAAGCGCATTCTGGCGAGATTCTTCGTGCTCGTCACTGAGTACGACCACGTCTCGACGCAGCCGACGCCGCTTCTTGGCGAGTTGACGAACAGTTTGCTCGGCAGCGCTGTCGCTTGGTTGAGTCGGTGAGGGTTCGACAAGCTTCAATGACGCGACCAACGGTGTGCCAAGGATGGCCATCATCGAAGTGTACTGCTCGACTCGCCGCATGGGCACTCGCTCGACGAGCCAATCCCACGCAATTGGTGAATGACCCGTTGGTTCGGAGACTTGAGCAGCACGATAGATCCGTGCTTCGTCGATAAACGCGGCGACTTCGTCCTCGCCCAGTCCTACACACGACTTCCACACGGCTTCCATCCAGTGAACTGGCATCCTCTGCAGCTCTTCGAGGTCAATTGAACAAATTCGTTCCTGCAGACGAGTGAATGACGCGGAGTTGCCCAATGTCTGACGGTCGAGTAGGTGCTGACGGCTCACGACCACGTACAGGGCCCAATAGAGCTCCTCGCGTCCTCCTTCCTCGGTAGATGCGTCAAATCGATCCAGCAGCGCATGAACGACGCAGAGAATGGTCTCTACGTCCACCGAATCCACATGGCTGACCAGTCCGACGATGATCATGAGGAGCTTCCCATCACTACTTGATGCAAAGCCATAGCTTTGGTGGTTGATGAGCAAGCTCGCGTCGAACCCCAACCCTTTGACTAGAAGACACGCTGCCGCTGCAAACGCAGCAAACCGCATTTGCTGTGCTGGCTTGTTCACAGTGTCACCACTGAGATGCAGCTGGAGGATGCTGCGCAACGCCGTGCGCGCCACGGAAGTCGCGTTGGTGCATTTGAACAGGAATTGTTGCATGTCCAGAAAGAATTTCTCCATCAGAAAGTCGTAAAACTGCGCGTGTGGATCTCCTACAACCGCTTCATCGTGGCTTTCCCCGTCGCCGCAGAGTACGCTCCATCTCACAATAAATGCGAGGATCTTGGGCACGACCTCGTGGACATGCGGACTTTGCTCGATTGTCTTCGTGTCGCCGATCGCTTCGAGCAGCCGCCAGCCGCCAGCGACCTGCGCGAGCCGGCAATTGACACGAGCCATGCTTGTGCGCTGTTGGCGTCGCTGTTGCTGCACGAGCTCGTCCAGAATGTCGCCAAACACCTTGGCGTGCTGACGAGCTCCGCGCGCGAGAAAGGGCAGCAGCGTCTCCCACAGTCCGGCGCACGCCATGGCGTAGTACTTGGGTTTCTGGAACCGCCACTCGCAGGCACGATGCGAGCCGCTATTGCCGCTCTCCAGAACGCGGTCGTAACAGTTCTTTAGCACAGGATCCAGCAGCACATGCAGCACGAGTCGGCACGCGTCCGCATGGCATGGTGCCGCTGTCTCACGCAGCAGCAAATGGCAGAAGAAGCCACTGGCACCGCTCTCAACAGCGCTTCGACTGAGCCAGTGGCATTGAGGATCATTGAACGCGCGGCGGATCGCGCGGCGAGCAGATGTAGACGCCGAGGCTGCACGGCAGATGAAGAGCGAGAGCTCTTCGAGCTCAGGAAGTTGCGCGCGGATCTCGCGTTCGCTGGCGGCGCGTAGAACGAGCTGCGACTGGAACAGCCGGCGCGTGGCCACGCTGAGCTCGTCGTTGAGTCGCGCGAGCCAGGTGTGGTGTCTGAAGCCCGCAGCGCTGCGCCGCGCATCCGCGCCAGAGGAGTTGCCTTTCGCCGTCATTCGTCTCTGCGTCATTCGTTTTCCTCGACGACCATGCCAATCAAACCAACGTTTGATTGAGACGACACAGCAACCGCGTTAGATGCAGAGCAAATATGTTCCAAAACAGCAACGCAAGTAGACAATATTCCCTTTTTATTTTCGTAAATACTCGTGTCAAATCGTTTAAATCATCTTGTTGAATTTTCCTTGTCAATTAGTTTTAAACGAAAGGGTTACATGTGAGTGGATACGTTTCGTACTCCTGTCACCTTACCTGATTTCTCTCGGTGATCCCATTTTGGCTCAGCAAGCAGCCAGACTTTTGCCCCGGAAACGGCGCCGCCTCACGACAGTTCTTCAGTGGGTCGCAACCGACAGCAACCAGCCACATCCATCAGCCAAACCAGCCAACAACAACCGAGCGCAGCAGCCCGCAATGCACACACCAGATCCAGCGGTGGCGGCGCAATCGACCACGATCTCGATCCACGAGGACCGCCTGGCGGGTGCCGTTTCGCCCACGGGATCCGCTCGGCCCAGCGTTGATAGCTTGTCGTCGCCGCGCGGTCCTGCGCGGGTGAACGGACTTGAAGGCCCATTCTCCTCGGACCAAGTGATCGCTTGCACAGGCCACATCGTGTCGGCAGTGCTGCTGTACTTTGCCACCGGCTCGTTCTTGCTGCATAGTGAGAAGGAGTTCTCCGTCGGGCTCAAGCCGCTGGTGCGCATCTTTGTGAGCGTTGCATATGTTGGCTGTAGTGTTGGTAGACTGATCGTTTTTACCTGTGTGTTGCAATGAATCGACGTATAGACGGTGGTGATGCTGGTTCTCCATATCCCGTCGATGATCCTGATTGCAATGTCATGGATATCGTGTGAAAGTATCGACCCGTCTCGTCCCGTGTCGGTGCGTTCCTGCAGCTGCGGCTCCCGTCAGTACGTCATCTAGTCACAATTTTTACCTTAAATGGACCATTGACAGGAAACACTGCCAAACGGATGGCTCGGATTCAAGCTCAGTGGCTCGCGCTGGGAGAAGACGCGCTACTGCGCCGTGTGCCGCAAGGCGGTGCCTGGTTTAGATCACCACTGCACATGGTCCGTTTGTGATACCGCTTGCCTCCATTCCGCAAATGACTTACATTTGTTGTATTACGTGAGACTGCAGGCTTCAAACGTGCGTTGGCAAGGGTAACTATGCCCAATTCTTCACGATCGCCGTCGCAGGCACCGTCCAGTTTTTGTCGCAGGCCATTTACGCGTCGATGTGTCTCGTGTGGCTCGACTTGCCGTACGAAACGACTAGCGACTTGCGCATCGCCATGCAAGGCGTGCTTATTGCGATCCTGCTCATCTCGGTGCCCTGCACGCTCATGTATTTTATCCTGCTCGGCTTCCACGTGTATCTGCACTTTCTCGGCTACGGCACGTACGAGTGGATGCTGCGCCGCCGGCGCCGACAGCGCGCTCGCGCAGCCGAAGCAGCTGCCGCCAATGGCTCGAACAGCGCAACGCAGAGCAAACGAGCATCGCCGTCGAAAACGACCCAGCGCGAGACGGAGATGTCCGAGTCATCGCGGGACTTGCGGATGTCGTCTGTAGGAAGCGCCAACGATTTCGTCAGCGCCGAGAACGCAGCGTCGAAAAAGTCAGCGACGCGGGATCTCACCGCTCTATAGATAACGCAATAGGACACAGTAGGCTTTTTTCTATGGTATCGACCAGATTTTTTCGTTTTTTCGTTCATCCAGTGACCCGTATAACGAAGCCACAGGCACCTTTTTTCTTTCTTCTAGCCGTGCTTGGCCTGGCCTACGGCGTCACCAATGCGCTTCTCCAGCGTAGGCAGCAACTTCAAGTGCGTGTCCACGCAGGTGTCGACACACTTCTTCATGCCCTTCTCGGCTGCGCCAATTTGCGCCTCGCTTGGCTCGCCCACCGAGGGTAGCGCGTCGCGTGCGCGGTCCTGGCACTCCATCGCGCAGCGCTGCAGACGGTTCTGGAACGACTGCATCTCCGACTGCATGTACTGCTGTACCTGCTGCATGGGCATCTGGCAGCGCTCGACGCAGGACTGGACCTGCTCCGTGCTCCAGCCTTTGTTGTCGAAGCAGTTGGCTGCGCACACGTAGCCGTTTTTCTAGACAACCACCGCGAATTAGGAACTGGGAATTCCACGACCATGGAGTATACTGAAGAGTGCACAAACCTGGAAGTTGCGCAGCACCTTGCGGTCCAGCGAGTCCATCATCTTGGCGACGGCATTGTTCAGCTCCTGGCCAGCCATGGTTCTTATATTCGTGGGGTCAAAAAATTGGTTTGTGGTGGTCAAGGTGCAACCGTACTTAGCATGGGTTGATTTGTCGATGCGAACTTAGCTGCTACAATCTGCGACGTGTGTAGCTCGATCCCCCAAGCAAAAATTTAGAGCTCTTCGTGGGTCGGATCAACGGGTTTGGGCTTAGCAAACAACTCGCGGAGAGGCGACTTGGGCGTGCGGAACTGCGTCGACCCGTCGATGATACGGTCCAAGAACTGACGCAGCTTGTCTTCGTCAGCGTCTCCAGAGTATTCTAGATCCCACCATAGAATATTAGCAAAAATACCCAGTAATCTACTGTCTAATACTTTGAGTAGTAGACAGTGAAGGATGGCCTTTTCGTACCTGCAAACTTGACCGTCTTGCCAGGCTTGAGCACAAGGACCGACGGGCTCGACACTTCCACGAAAGCAGTGAGCTTGCTAATGATAGGGTCGTGGGTGTCGGCGACTATGAAGCGGAAAGGGTCACGGCGGTAACGCTTCGCGAGCTCCATGAACGTCTCGTCATCGTCCTTGTCCTCGCTTTTCTTCAGAATCACACACATCTTGCCCTTCTTGTTGACACACTTGTCCACTTCTTCCTTGGTCATGCTCGTGAGCTCGGCGCGCGGTCGCTTCTTGGCGACTTCTGGAGTAGGGAAGAGAGGAAGGATGTTCCAGCCTTCTCGTTGCGGATCATTCGCTGTGATGGAGTTGGTGATGAACTTCTTGGCGCTAGCTTCATCCGAGATCGCTTTCCCCGACGACGCTAAGAACTTAGCCTTTGAGCCGTCGATGAAGACAAGCGCTGGGAGCTTGGCCTCGACTTGCAAGTGCTTGGCTATTTTTTCTTCGCTGGCTGGGACAAACGCCACACGCACAACCGGTACCGTCACAGCCTTCTTCTTGCCCTTCTTGACCTCGTTTGAGAAATGTTGTGCGAGTGCGCTCAGCCACGACGGTGGCTTGTTCACGCCCCCTCCATTTTTTTTGAGGCTGCCAAAGAAAATAGCCGTGGGCGTGGCTTCGTCCTTGGCCAAAAAAGTGTGGATGGTGTGGAACGCAAGCGTCTCGACCGTGACGCCGCTCACGCCCAGCTTCTTGGCTTCGGCCGAGTTCTTGATGTACTGCACAATATCCTTGCTCGTGCGACCGCCTTGGTAGTCGTGCGGCTTCTTTTTGTTCGCACCGAATTCTACGAATATGTTGCCCAATGGACAGATTAATCAGCCACAGAGCTCACTCCGATGACCTCGATTTGACGGCCCGCACCTTTGATGGTCGGGTATCCCTTGATTTGGTACTTTTGCGCCAGCGCCTGGTGCTCGGTCGCATCTACTGCGCCAAGTCGGGCCTGGGAAGTATTCCATCCTGTATTTAGTTCGCTTGCCAAATTGTATGGCAACAACACACCTTGTCCACGTACATGTTTCTTCAGCTTCCTGGCGGCAACCTTGTACTCTGGCTCCAAGTTCTTACAGTGACCGCACCTATCACGCACGAGTCGCAATCAGCTAAGGGGAAACGCCAAGCATTCGAGACCCGCAGCTAACTGCCTCACCATGGCGCGTAGAACTCGACGAGCCAGTAGTCCGGACTGTTGAGCACCTCCTTCTCAAAGTTCTTATCAGTGAGGATCACGACCGCGTCCTTCTTCGTGTACTCGCCCGACACGAGGCAGCTGCTCGCGAGCATGAGCAGCACGACGCTCAGCAGCAGCGCAGCGCGCATCTTCGAGAACAGCATCTTAATAGATGCTCGATGTGATGCCACGTTGCGGTACTAGTAGTGAGCTGCTCGCATACCGATAAAAACCGGTATGTGACTTCCTCTAACAGAAAATCTAGCTTCAACATGATCACACACGTCGCAGAGAATGTTGTTGTGTTTTGAAGAAGAGTTCTTTCTCTATTACACGTATGAGGAGAAGAAAATGTGCGTCCAGTGCCATGAAGGACGTGGAGCTTACACACGACGACCAGTCGAGATGAGTGGGCTCGACTCGAGGCTGCCGTAGCCTCCACGCGTCTGGGCACCGCTCGAGTTTGTGGGCAACTGCAGGCGACGCTCGCGCTGGCGGTACTTGTACCCGGTGGCAACCATCGCAGTCAGCATGAATAGGCCAAAGAAGCTACCCACGAACATATGGTTGCCCGATGTCGAGGCTGTATTGGCCTTTGGCATCGCTTTGCTGACCGTAGCTCCGTCCGCGACAATGATCGTGGTCGCAGCATCTCGCTCGCGAATGTACTCAGCGTCGATACGGCGGCACGACGTCGGCTCTACTCGCATCGAAGTCGAGCAGTCACACGTGGCGCCTGGCCCTTGCGAACAGAGACCGTATCCACCGCAGTAGCTGGTCAGATTCTTTTCACGGACACCCTTTGTCTTGGGATAGATGCTCTTAGCACCGGTCGCCAACCAGCAGTAGTCCAGCGACGGTCGCAGCGCCTCGGCGATGGGGTAGTTGTTGGTCGTATCGTCCAACTTTGCGCCACACTGGGGTCCGCTGTACTGCTTGCGGATAGCTGGGAACGTGACCGCAGTGTAGTACTTCTCAGGCTCGGTCAAGCATCCGCCGTCGTCCCCGTTGGCCGCACAGTTGTATTTGGGAATCTGCCCGACGAACGAGCAATTCTTCCCGTTGAGCTCCTTGTAGAGTCCAGTGATGTGCTGATCCATCCACTTTGCTCGGTTGAGCACCGAGACCTTGAGCTTCGTTAACTGGTCTTCATAAGAGCCCGAGCACGAGTCCAAATCCACCGCCGCGCACTGAAGCACGTCCGACCGCCAGTCTCCGGTACACTTCTTTAGCTGCCTCTGCACGGGCTTGGCTCCATCATCCAGAAACTTGATGATTGACTTGTCACTCCACGCTTCACCGTCGCTGCGCAGCTGCTTCCAGCGCTGGATCACAAGCGATGTGAGCTTGTAGTTGCACATGAGGCGCTTCCAGTACGTGTACTGCGGGTAGATCCAGTCTTTGAAGTTGTGACGAGCGCCGTTGCCGTACGCCAAGTTGAGATCCCACACCGGGCCAGCGTTGATTGGCTGGTCGCGGTCCTTGTGAAAGTACGTGCTGCGGCGGTAGGCGTCCACGTTGAGCGACATCTCCGTGTGGAGGATATAGTCCGCAAACGAGCCCAAGTCGATGTGCTCCTCCAGGCCGTCCGGGTTGGTCATGTTGTTCCACAAGAACCGATACAGCTTTGGCAGAAATCCTTGGGTGGTGTTGACAAAGTAGTCGCGCATCATCTGCGACGTGTCTTCTCCCGACGGGTACGCCAAGACCGGACGCTCACCCATGCCAAACTCGTTCTGGTACTGATCGATCACGAGGTTGGGCGAGAAGTCCCCATAGCTCGACGGATCGTTGTGCCACGCCCAACCGCCATTGAGTTCCTCTCCGCGGCACGAGTGGTCCATCTTGGCGAGCCCGACGCGGTTCTTGCCAAAGCCAGGCTTCTCGATCAGCAGGTAGATCCCCACGTAGCGAGGCTTGGTTCCGGGCGTGTCGCTGAAGTACATGGCCACGTGCTTAGTGCGTGACGAGTACCGACCTGTTCCGCGGTATAGCCAATGCGCCATGTGGTTGCGCAGCAGCGTGCAGTCGACAAACGGCCCGTTGAGAATGAAATTCTTGTCGTCCGGAAGCCCCACAAACTCGGTGGCCTCGCTGAACTTCACGCCAATTTGGTGCTTGGCAAAGAACAGACTGGTCTGACCGCGGTAGTTGGTCTTCGCCTCGTACTCACCCGTGGGCATGGACGAGAAACAGTTGGGCGAGCCGTCCTGGTTGTCAATAACCTGGACGTGGGACTGGACCGACGCCTTGAGACAGTCCTCCGCCGGGAAGCGGAGCTGGTTGCACGTCGGGTCCGGAAACGGTCCACTCTTGGCTGATAGAATCACCACGGGGAATTCATGGCACGCTGCAGAGCAAAATAAACGAATTAGCTCCCGGAACAATCTATAGTAGAAATGAACGAGCCAGGGCTAGTGCTACGTACTGCGATCGGCATGGGGAGTGGTAGCGACACCGGATGATGCGAAGGTGGCGGCGCCGAGCACAGTCGCGAGGAAAGAGAAGCGCGTCCACATCGATTCGTGTGCAGCAGGTGGAAACTTGGGAACTGAGTGGTTGCCACTGCCACAGCCACAGCAGTGCCTCCTCTCGGCCAACTTCTGAACATTGCATGGGACGTGGGGGCGTGAGTGGGTCTAAGATTGATTCACCTCTTTCATGTAACATTCTCAACTGAGTCATGCGACCTTCGTGACACATCCATCAGATACGGAGTTTTTATTGGATGAAAATGGGAGCAGTTGCCACATGGTCGCACCCGTTTCTGTAGCTATTCGTGATGGAAAGTATCTTTGGCGGGGTGACGCGAAACGTGCGATTGTTCCGTATATCGATATGCGATCGTGTGCAGCATACTCTCGAAGGTGATGACACGCCCTGTGACGCGTCGGAGTCGGCCAACTGAACGCCAGTAGCGCTTTAATTGACAGGAGGGACTGATACTGAATGGCAACTGTATCCGTTATTCCTGGATGGATATCCACCACATGAACACGAAGGCGGCTAGTGCGATGCCCACACATACCAAGGTCTCACTTCGTTTGATTATGAATTTCAAAATCGCGTTACGCGTATTCTTAGATTTGCACGGTTTTCTCCGTCTGTTCCGTTTCTCCATCTCCTCCGTTTTCGTAGCTGTGGGAGCGCTAGGATTCGCATGATCAGCGGTGCGTCACCAGGTGAGTGCGCTCTTCGTCGGTCGCGCGGTACGTGTATCGACGGCGCTGAGCAACGATCAGAGCCACCAGCACGCCCGCGACAAGCACCATCAAGTACCCGGCACTTCCCCACTGCTGGATGCGGGCCACATTGATGTTGGCACTGGACGTGGCGTGGTCGTCTGCTACGTCCTTCTTCGATGGAAGCTCTTCAGCGTCGGCACATGTCGGGGGGAGTTTGCCCTTGACACAGCTGCACTTGGCTCCTGGTCCCATCGGACAGTTGCCATTGCCAGAGCAAAACTGTCCGCCCACCGACATCCAGCACGGGTCGATCGACGGCTGCTCCACTGGCTGCGGGTTCGTGCAACCGGTGCCGTTAAATGGCGTTCGCACCGGAGGGAACGCCACGGCATTGATGTACTTGTCCGGGTTGGTCAGGCATCCGTCGTCGTCACCGTCCGCGGCACAATTGTAGTTGGGCACATTCGTGGCTTGCGCCCAGTCCTTCTTGTCGATCTTCATGTAGAACTTTCCAATGTTCTCGTCCATCCACTTGGCGCGCGTCTTGACGGCGTTGCGAACCCGGTCCACATTCGCGTCATACGTGCCTCCCACGTTCACATTTGCGCAGGGCACCAGTGAGCTGTACCAGTGGAAGCACGGCTCAAACTGACGCTTGAACGGCGCGATCGTGGCGTTGATAAACTCATCGATCGCTTCGTCCTTCCACACGGTCGCACGGAGCTCGCGCCAGCGCTGGATGGTGAGCGCTGTGTACTTGTAGTTGACAAACAGTCGCTTCCAGAAAAGACGGTTCTTGTGCAGCCAGTCGGGCTGGTTGGATCCCGTGCCGTACGCCAAGTTGAAGTCCCATACGGGGCCGGCGTTGATCGGCTGGTCGCGGTCTTTGAATAAGTACGTGCTGCGGCGGAACGCGTCTGTATTCTGGGACATTTCCGAGTGCAAAAAGTAGTCGATAAACGAGCCAATGTCGAGCTGCTTCTCCATGCCGTCCGGATCCATCATGCCGTCGTACAGGTAGCGGTACATCTGCGGCAGCGGGCCCGTGCTGGTGTTGACAAAGTAGTCACGAATGGTCTGGGTCATGTCCTCGGCCTGCGGGTACATGAGCACCGGGCGCGCGCCCGAGCCGAACATGAGCTGGTACTGGTCGATGACCACATTGGGCGAGTACACGCCAAAGTTGAGCGGGTTGAGCTGCCAGGCCCAGCCGCCGTTGAGCTCCGAGGCATTGCACTGGTTGTTGAGCGGCGCTAGGCCGATGCGGTTGGGTCCGTAGCTGATCTTCTCCAGCGCCAAGTACATGCCGTGGTAGTGGATCGTCTTGGTCGCTGTGTTGCGCACATACACGACCATAAAGCGCGTCTTCGGCGACCACCGGCCCGTGGAGCGGTACAGCCACTGCGCCATGTGGTTACGCACCAGGCTGCCGTCAATGTGCGGGCCGTTGAACACAAAGCTCGTCTCGACGGGGAACCCGAGCAGCGGCGCGGCCTCGTGGAGCTTGATGCTGTACTGGTGCTTGCTGAAGCCCAGACTCGACTGGCCGCGGTAGCTGGCCGTGGACCGGTAGATGCCCGTGGTCGGGTCGCTCGCGCAGTTGCGCAGCGGTGCGCCCGTGGCATCGTGCTGGTCGACGACCTCCAGATCGACCTCGGTGGGGGCCTTGAGGCAGTTCTCCCCAGGGCCCTTGGGCTGCACACAGTCCTTGGTCGGGAACGGTTGGTCCACTGGCGAGATGATCACGATGGGGAACTCAAAGCAATCTACAGGCACACAGAACCGTTAGAGGGATAACACATTTGAACACTCTGATCTTTTGTTCTACGCACGCGTTGGCAGCGGCGCCGACGTATTGGTGTCGGCAGTGGCGAGGGGAAGAGGCAGCGCCAGCGCCGCGCAGGCGAGCGCCGCGAGCGGCCACGAGAAGCGCATCGGTGGGGGAGGGGGGGGGGCTCTTGCGTGGTGCGTGGCAAATGACGAAGTGTGAATTTACGTTCCGCAACCAACCACGCGCGATCCAACCGAATTGTTCCTCGCTTGCGTCAGTTCTATTTCAGATCCTGCATGCAACACAGTCGATTGGATCTTTGTCCCTCGTCTGCGCTTTGCCCTGACTGAAAAGCTGCGACGTTTCCTTCATATCCCTCTACAAGAGCATTCTATCCGAAGCATACCAGCCAGTGTTCTCTTGTACAAGATTGTTCCGAAAACCAAACACAACATTGATCCACGACCACCGCCCCATCCCCTTTTTCTAGATTGTCTGAGTTTTCCTGACCGATTTGTAGGTTGTCACACGTCACATATTTTTGAAGGTCCTCACTATGAGCCAACCACGAACAGTTCGCGCGCCTTTTGGAGACAAGATTCTCTGTGTTTCACGACGAGAGCGATGTGGCTGTGTTGTTCGTCGACTGCATCAGCGTGACCAGTGCGGCAGCCGTCTTGGAGATCGTGTTGTTCTTGGGAATATCGAACTTGGTCGAGCTCAGCAGGTACAGCACCGACAAGAACGAGTACTCGTGCTGTGGCTCGCCCAGCTCGCGCGCCAAGTCCACGTACCGCACCAGCAGCGACAGCAGCGTGAAGGCGTCTCGCACCAACTGAAGTCGTGGAGGATTGGTGAGCAACTCGTCCAGCGCGTCCAGGCCGAGCGTGCGCGCGTCGAACGTCTCGCGGTTGAGCAGCTGCGCGAGGTAGAAGATGATCGAGAGGTCGTGGTCGTCGTCGTTCGCGTGGCCGTGTGTACTTTCCAGCACAAAGCGGATGCCCATGGACGGATACGTGATGACGATGGTCATGAAGAGCCGAACGATCGCGTGTTGCAGAGCTTGAACATCTCGCTGAGCTTCTTGTTGAGCGGCCCACGTGGTCGCCGTGGCAGGGCCAGCGCCTGTGAGAGGACCAGTACCACCGAGCATTTTCGCACATCTGTTGAAGAATAGTGTCCGCCGGACAGAGGCTTCGATCTCGGGGAATGTCTCGCGGAAATGCACGAGATCTTGCAGAATGTAGATGGCTCGTGTCTTGTGCTGGACGGTGACACCTTTGGGCGCAAGCACGATCTCCTGCACTAAGTTGCTTGAGACGAGCACGCGAAAGTCTGCGTGCACTGTGCGCTTTGTCGTGGCGAGGTCGATCCAGAGGTTGATCACACTTAGCCCACAATCCAATACCTCTGGGTTGTTGGCGTTGTTCTGGATCACTCGGCAGAGCGCGGTGAGCAGCTTGGCTTTTGTCTGCGATTGCGTCGACAGCTCCTGTTCTTGCGCGTGAGACGATAGGAGTTCACGGCCGCTGTGTGTCTCTTCTTTTCTCGATGCGAGGTACTCGTCCAGTGATGAAAACCGAAGACCAGGGAACGAGATGCGAGGATGTTCCATGCTGATCGAGGTAGAACTGATCGCTGCTGAGCTCGAGCTGGATGATACCGACGATGGAGCCAGGAGCAGAAAGTCTTGGAAGCATTCGCTGTGCACTATAATCATGTACAGTAATCGCACCACACAGCAAAGCACCACGGTGTCGAGGTCGGCCGGGGCTGCGAGGTATTGAACGATGACTGGTGCCAACGCCAATGACGTCTCGTCGCCTTGTAGCATACTGGCCAGCGCGTCATGTAGATCCTTCGCACGTTCGTTGACGTACGTGGCTTGCGTCAGATTCACTTCCTTGGCGAATGTGAGCAGCGAGGCCTTGACGTGCGCGTGCGCGTTCCCTGCAATTTGCGAAAACACACTCTGCGAAACGCCACTATCGGCCGCCGACTGGAGCTGGCTGGCTTTGCTCTCACCTGGATGGCTCGACGACGCGCTGTGCGGTTCCGACCTCCCGCTCCGCGTGTGGTCGTCGTTCGTGTCCTCGCCCCCGCCTTCCATGGGTTGATCTTCGGCAGCAGCAGCAGTTTCACTTGACCCTTTGAACAAGACCAACAGATGGCGGGACGCCGAGCTCATCAGCGAGGACAGCAGCTCTGCGTTCTCCGCCGCCAGGCAGTCCCGTCGACTCGGCGAGTCCGTCTGCACTTCCGCGACCGCCATGGAGCTGCTCGTTCGCGACGGTGGCGACACCGTCGCCGTCGGTAGCTTTTCGATCTGCGACATACGGGTCATGAGCGACTGGCTCGCCGCGTAAATCGCGCTCTCGTGCTTGCGCTTCTTGGTGGCGAGCAGTCGCTTCTCCGCGTCCAACCGCTTCTGCTCGAGCACTTGCTTCTGCTGGAGCTCCTCGAGTTCGCGCAGCGCGCGCAGCTTGACGCGGTCGGCGTTCTTGAGCTGCTCGTTCAAGAACGAGAGCTTGGACTCGAGCGTGGACACCTGCCTCTGCATCATCTCGCCGGTCTTCTTGCTCTCGTACTTGACTTCGGCCTCCACGGTCATCATATTTGCGCGCAGATCAAAGTTGTCTTCCTCGGCTTCGGCCAGTTTCCCTTGGAGGATCTGCACCATGCCGACGGCCTCGCCTCGCTCGCGCTGCAGCCGCGCGAGCTCCTCGCGTAGCTAGACAGTAGAGAGGCATTGTGGGTACGTAGACGCTGCAGAAATGGTCAGCAGAGTGGAGTTAGATACCCGTCGAACGTCGTCATTGCCCCCGCCGCCGCCATACATATTCGGCTTCAAGAGCCTAATAAAATACTGGCGGCAAACTTGGCAAAACTTGGAGTGGATGTCAATATAACGAGGTAGTGTAAATGGTAGAATGGCGAACTTAGTGTGAACCTACTGGAAGCTCACACTCCAAAAGTCGTCTTCAACTCGATTGCAGGATCGGCGACGACGGCGGCAGGCGCAGCGCCGCGGAGTATGCTGTGCGACGGAGACGCGTTATTCCAGTAAAACTAACTAGCGGAGCGGAAAGCGCAGACATGGACGAGTCAGATGAGGTGCGGTTTGTGGAGAATTGACGCTGTGGTCGTGTCAGGCGAGCCGATTCATCCCATTGGTTTTTCTGTCACATTTGCAGGATAAAGTCCTACTCGAGGACGAGGCGCGTGCTGCTCCTGTACTTGACTACGCGAGTAGCAGCGACTCAGTAGTGTGTGTGTGTGTGTGTATGTATCTCCGCAGAGTATGGACGAGATGTACGAGATCGAAGGCGACTTGGCTGCGAGGCACGAAACACTACTACTTGTTTCGATCTGGCGCTCATATTTGAGGGTTCATTGTGTGCCGAATAGTGTGGATACAAACGCGTCGCCTGCAAAGCCACTTGCGTTGATACGGTCGAGCCAGCGAATGAGGTTCGACGACGATTTAGACCAAGATGAGAGCGACAGCGAGCAGAGTGAGATGTTTGGTGGAAGCAGCAGCTCTGAAGAGGACGAAAGGGACGAGCACACAACCACTGCGACGACCAAGCATGCGTCCCTTCAGTCTGTATCTTCAGCTTCAGAGTCAATTACCATTTTAAGACCGCAAATCGGCCCTAGCAGGGGCGATTGCGAGGAGGAAGACGAGGAGCCACCAGAGATCCCTGGCAGTCCGCTTCGAGTGAGTACTGTTACACCTCCCAGGTGATGGTTTCTATGAAGCATTGATTTCCATTGTTTTGTCTGTAGACAACTCCCAGTGAAGGACCAGCCACGGCAAGTCAATGCAGTCGACTGAATCGTCAAGGCAAGCTGGAGACGAGCGGGGACGAACAACGGCAGCCGTCTGTGGATATTCTACACATCCACCGCCACGACGATAGTGACAACGGTGAGGATGGGAACGAGTCTGACTACGAAACGAAAGACGCGGAGGCACCGCGCGTGATGGAATTCCACGCCTCAAGCTCTGAGTCGGACAGTGATGACAGCCCCAGCGACCGCATCCAACGCCCGAAAGCGTCGTCCCAGCGTGAATACCTCGAACGACCCAAAACCGCCGCAAAAGTGTTGGAGCAATATCGGGACGTTTTACCGTTGAAGCACTACGAGCAGATTGTGCAAGAGGCGCCGACATCACCGGTGAAACAAGCGAAATCGGCCGTTGCACAGGCAAATGGAAACAGTACTAAACAAGAACGAATAGAACCGCGAGCGAACAACACTACTGCCTCACCAAACAAGTACAAAGTGCGCGTTCCACGAGAGATCGAAGAGCTGTTCCAGGTGAGAGTAGCTAGCATTTGCTCGCGGTGCATTCAGTCACAGGGTCTAATTTTCTGTTGTGTTCTGTAGCTCGTGGACGCGTACACGCCCGAGGCCATCGACATCCCCACTCATCTTCACCCATTTATACCCGAGTATGTTCCCGCCATTGGCGTACCCTTCGACGGCATCCAGGTAAACTGAACCAAACTTCCTTGCAGAGCGTCCCTCGCACAAAACAAGCCCTGACTGTTCTCTTTTTTCGTTATTCAATTAGATTCCACGTCCGGATGGGAAACCCGATCCGTCAGGCGTAGCTTTTGTTCGTGAACCGTGCGCACAATCTAATGCTGCGGAGCTGGAACTGCTTTTGTCTGCCGATGCCAAGTCCAAGCGGAAACGGCGCGTGAATGTGGTCGCGCGAGTTCACTCGATTGAAGATGCGGCCCACCGACCACGCGAAATCGACCAGTGGATTGCCAGTGTCGCCAAAGTACAAGCCACTAAGCCGCCACGTCACGTATCGTACAAGAAGCCCATGCCATCCGAGACGTCGCTGATGGAGCTCTGGCCAGAGGAATTCGAACTGTTCCTGACGACCACACAGACGACTGCTCTCCCCATCAGCACGCTGGATGTGAGCTTACCGGAGCTCGTTCGGATTGTGTGTGGTATCCTGGACATTCCAGTGTACGACGGAATGTACGTCCACTCGCTCCACGCGCTCTTCTCGCTGTACAATGAAGTGCTCCTGTACGAAAAGGAAATGCTGAGCAGAGGCAACAGCAGCCGATGACATGGACCGAGTGGGGGCACAGTTTTGATCCACACACAAAATAATAGAGAAAACGCCAATTAAATTGGGTGGCTAGGCGTCCGCAAACGTTCCTGGCCATGGCGCGTCTTTGTCGGGGTTCTTTTCGCGGTCGAGCTTGTTGCAGGTGGCGATGTCCGTGGAGAAGAACGCGGTCGCCGTCTGCACAGTATCCACACAACCTCACACTCAGGTTCCACAAGTGTACACTCCACTCCATTCCATAGGGATACGCACCGATGGACACTGGAAACCGAGCACATAGGGGCATTTGCGCACCACGTCTTCACACAGCGACAGACACGTGCGGTAGCGGCCCGTGGATCCTTCCACGCAGTCGCTCTCCGTGAACACACCCGCTGACAGCGAGTGCGGACAGAGCGCATGCTGGTAGGTGGCGACTCCATCGTCCTTTGAGTCGCCACAGCGCTGGAACTTGACGCTGCAGACCCAATACTTGTACGCGTCGCGGCAGTGGTCGCACGAGTACAGCGAGTAGCGCGTGTTGCTGTTGCAACCGAAGCGGCTGAGCACGATGTTGACGTTCTCATAGTACGCGCGTGCCTTGGCGTCAAACGCGGCGCCGTACGGGTCGTCCTCGTTCACCACGGCGTGGTAGTCGACCATGGAGCAGAACGGGAGCGAGTTCCTCGCGATGAGACGGCACACTGGCCGCGCGGGCTCTTCCGACTCGGCCGCGTGAGCCACCTGGAGCAGCAGCAGCAGCAGCAGCAGCAGCAGCGACATGTAGAGCCTGAAGCACGAGAGGCGCTGCAGTCGGTGCGGAGCCATGCTGGCTGGGCAGTGTGGTGGCGGTGGGGCAGTCCAAAAACTGGCATGAAAAAAAGGGAGGTTATAGGATTGTGTCGTTTCGGTATCATGTATCACAGGATGCAATATCGAATATCCAAGTGAAATGACAGAACCATCAGTCGCGATATCCGACGTGTAAACGACAACCTCGGCTTCTACGCTCGAGACCCTAAACATTCTAGCACAACACAAGGCAGGGCATCCACTTAGGCCCACAGCGCGTGCTTGGCGTCTTCGATTGGCAGTGGAAAGTAGACCAGCGGCGCAGGGATCGACCAGTCGACCGCGAAATGCCCCATGGCGGACGCGACAATTGCACACTCGCGCTCGCGCTGCCCAAATTCGCTTCCCCAATGCCATCTATTCAGCAAAGCACTCGCAGTCCCTGTACGTATCATTCATGCGTCGAGGCGGTCCCAACAGAATGGCGCAGACCGAGTATTGCCGACGGAAAAGGCCCGGCACTGGGATGAGCGGCTCCGGTTCCTCCGGTCCTTGTAGATTTATGTTCTATTCCACTTCGTGTACCGTATCTGATTGTGGGTGGATTCACTTTCGCCACCTCCGACAAATTTGGCTGCCGTGCGTGAGGCGAAAAGCAGCTTTGCCACACAACCTCTAACCCACCTGTCATTCCATTTCGCTCGGAAGCTTCAGTCTCCTCCTCCCAGGCCGATTCTCGATTCGCCACAATTCTCTCACTAAACCCCGAATGGATCTGACGATTACTGTAGCTTACTATGCATAGCTTGTACGATCGCGCGCCAGAATCGCAGACAACTGCCATGGGATCTTCTACATGCGCTACGACCATTCCCGGATCGCGTGAAAGCGCCAGTCAAGACTGAGAGTGTGTTACTGGAGGGGGCGGGGGTCGTTGTGTGAGTCAGACTCTCTTTTTACAGAGAGTCTGACTCACGACCGAGATGCCTGTGACCCAACGTGACTTTATCTAACTCTTCGCGAAACCACCTCCCGAGGGAGGGTGTATCTTGGCGTTACCAATTTGTCGTTTTATTCGCTTGGGAGCTCGAATCTCCTCCCATACGTTTTCTCGATTCGCCACAATAATACTCTGAAGTTGAGTGAACGAGTTGAGAGTCTCAACCAAGCCCAGAGTTGCGACGGAGACAACTGTATCATACGGTATCATAACCCAAGCAATAGTTTAGTATATATAGCAGTTCAGTCTTGTGTGTTCGTGCGTTCCACAAGCGCTAATTTTTACGATCTGGGACGGGGCTAGAATTTTTTTTTGCGTCAGTGCCTCTTTAAGCGATCGCTATGCCATGGCATACCACACAGATGGAGCTCATTCTTTACTCTACCACCTCCCACTACCTGCTCAGTCTCCGGCCAACGACCGTCATTGATCCACTCCCGCCACATCCTCCAGCGTTGCGCACTATTCTACTGCGGTATGCCTAGACCGGATGGTCAGAGTCTCCAGCATGCACGGCCGGCTCCGGTCGTTCGCATCCACGTCAGCCAGTGGGCGTTTGCGCTCTGGTGGGTCGGGCTGCTCCTTCTTCACGCCGTCAATGTCTCGTACTACTGCGGTGTTGCCATCGTGTACGTTGGGCTGGTCAACACTTACATGGAGTTCCAGCTCGAGTTGTACTCGATTGCGATTCCCAAATCCGCCTACGGTACCATCTCCAACATCGGCGCTTGTATTGCGGCCGTCCATGCGCTCTTCATCGTCGTCATGGTCGTCAGTTCCATCCACGCTCGAAAGCTGGTGTTCCAACCGCAGCTGACAGCGATCTACAGAGAAATGCGGCGGGCGCCGTATATAGGGAGGGTGCTGAGGCGCCAGTCAGGCAGATCGCAGACAACCGACTCGCGTACGCGGCCAGCCAGGCGACCCTCGTCTCGATTGCAGTCCATCACAAACGCTGCCAAACGCACAGGAAGCTTTCTGTTAGCACGCGATGGGCTTCTTGGTGTCGACAGTGTGTACTTTGACCATTTGCTGGTCGTGCGTGAGGTGGTGGAGACCAGCCTCCAAACGCACCAGCTCTACCGCATGACTCAGGTGCTGCCTCGACTCTGGCTCATTCGCTTCTACGTGGTGCTGATCGTCGCCAACTGCTGGGCCGTGCCGTTTCTCCACCGCTACTATCGCCGTCGCGAGACCACGCGACGCCTGCTGTGTCTCCTGTGCGACGCAGTGCTCGACATGGTGTCGTCGATCGGCGTCTCAATCATCATCTTTGCCACGTACGCGCCGCAGTACAACGATCCGAACGGCTACGGCTTTCCGTTCATCACGTGGTTTGACGACGAGTGGTTTGCGAACATGCAGCAAGAGTTCCAGATCATGCTGGTCGCGTCGTGGGGGGACCTAGCCTCTCGTTTCGTGTTCGCCATCGGTCTCGTGCAGTGCATGGAAGCGATCAAAGAGATGCTCACGCCTCCGCCCACGAAGTCGACATCATTCGAGCCGGCCATTGTGCCGCAAGAGGCGGCTCGCACCTCATCGCTCAAGGCCATGTCAGCTGTCGCTTCCCATCCTGTTCTAGGCGAGCCGCCGACCAAGGCCAAGACGACGAGCAGCACGGTCAGAGCGACATCTATCAAGCTCGCCCACCGCGCATGGGCGGCCTTCCTCGTCCACGTGTGTGCTCCCGCACTCTTTATTCTTTGGGGGTGCGCAATTCTCATCGTCCACCTTCGCGCCGAGGTGACGTCTTCGAGCAGCGCGTGCGCATTACGTCTCAAACCGTGGCTCACGACCAAACCGGCTTGCTCATTGGTTGAAATCAATTGCGCCAGACTGGACATGGCAGCCCAAAGCAGCAGTGTGGCCATGGAGACGGCCTGGACCACGTTCGACCCTGACCATGCATCTCGCGTCGTGATCCGCCACTGTCCAGAGCTCACGCTTTCGTCCGATATCTCCAACTACCATCGCATGACGGATTTCAAAGTGTACAACTCGACCGTGGTCGAGTGGAGTGACGGGGCAGCACTGACGCATGCAAACCACCCGGGCCTGCGAGCCATTTACATCGTGCGCACCAACTTTGCTCGCGGCGAGCTTCCGCCCGGTTTGCTGTCGCCGAATTTCCCGAGAGGTGTGGTCAACTGCATTACCAGTGTGACCAACTTGGAGTCGCTGCCGAGTACCTTGGCCTCGCTCTGGCCGCGTGGTATGCAGCTCGCCTTCGAGTTCGCGCGGTTGACGGCGATTCCGGAGGCCGTCGTGGAGCTTGAGCCGACCATGGTGTCTGTGGCTGGCTCGCCCGTGGTGAGCGTGTCCGCGAAACTGTTCGAGTCGCCGCGGCTGAAGATTCTGTGTCTCACGCGCACGCACGTTCAGACGCTACCACGCGACGTGGCCATCGTCAACCCACAATTCGTCGCGGTGCTTGTACAGTTCACGAACATCTCAACGTTCTGGTCGTGGCTGGACAACTATGCCCACTACACCACCCTCTTGCCCGTTCGGTTGTTCAATGCGTACGGCACGCCGTACTGTCGGGAGCTGGCTGAGATCGTGGCCGGAAATCGCACCAGTTTTTCGGTGCCCGCGGACCCGAAGTTCGGCATCATGATGGACGTGTCGACGCCCGAGAAGCTCGCGTTCATTCGCAAGGCGATCGAGTGCACGGCACCAGGAAACATGGGGTACTTTCCGCTGCCGTACGAGGATGCAAAGCATGGGTTGTTGTAGCTGCCTCCGTAGGTGATCAGCACCGTTGCAACACTAGAGTATGAAGAGGTCGCAACGCGGCATGCATCCTGCCGCCGCCAAGCTAGTTCGAACCGCAAATGGTCTTCACATAAATATGCCTTGTGACTTTGCCCAGTGGATGGACCAGCGGCTGATGGACGAGGCCTCAGCCGCCTAGATGTAGTACAAATGTTAGGAGCTACTAGAGTTCGTCTCATCGCTCAATAGACTCCACTTCATCATCATAAATATGCATGCTAATAGTTCACATTTAATTTCTCCTGAAATGGCGATTCGAGATGTTCGAACTGCGAACTCAGGCTTGGACAAGTCTCAAGCTGAGTAAAAGGGCTTCTTCAGGGTCTAAGCTTCGATGGACTAGATCTGAGCTTATTTTGCAGTTCAAAGTGTCATTGAACGCGCGACCACGGCGGAGAAAACTACAATACCCAGATCATCAAAACGAAAAACAAACAAGATTCTTGTATTCTTTCTTTAATGAGAAAGACCGCCGAGACCATCCTGCATTCCGACCATTTCTCGTATTTGCCAAGTCATGTCGTCACTTGTGAGCCACATGCGCGCGCTGTCGTCGCCAACGCCTCGCGAGAAGCAGCGGCTCGCCGGCGGCTCCACGCACCTGTTTTCCGGTTGGCTCTTTGTGGAAACCAACCACAAGCGCGCGTTCATGTGGCGATTTTGCGTTCTCGACGGCACGCGTTTCCGCGTCTTCTCCCAGCAAGTCGAGTTGCGGGACCTAGCCTCGCTAAGCGGCAACAGCGTGCTCATCAGCGACCACCGCCTGGTCCACGTCGACCGTATGCACCGCCTCAACCGAGGCATGCTGCTTGTGGATAACGATGGAAGCAGTATGTGGGTGCACGGAACGCACGACCAACTCTACTTTGAGCAATGGCTGGCTGTATTAGAAGCCGCCGTGCTGAGCCAGCCAGTGCGATTGACCATCTCCCGATACGGCTTTGCGCACCAGTCCAGCGACGCCGAGTGGATCGACGACAGCGGCAGCGCCTACACGGATTGGTTCAGAATTCGTCGCAAATATCTTCGAGGCTGGGTGGTTGGACCTACTCAGCGCATGTACTGCGTGCTGAGCGGTCGTCACCTCTCCGCGTTCAAGCTCAACATTGAAGGTCGCTGGGCCGACCTCAGCGGCAAGATCACGCAGCTGCAGCTAACGAGAGACTGCAAGTGGCTCGAGGTTTCCCTGGACACCGGTGCGACGCTGCATATGAAGGCCGAGTCGGACGGGATCACCAGCATGTGGGAACTGCGCATCCACGCTGCGCTGCGTCATGACCCTCGATTGTCGGCCCGCTTTGATCATGCGTCCTTACCACTCGTGAAGCGGAGTCACGCGCCGAGACGCATGGTCACCTTCTAATGCAGCATAATATTACATACCACGTATCGCTGTCGAACCCAAGCAGCAGAAGAAGCGCGAGAAATAAAATCTGCTCCACAGTATCAATCGCCCTATTTTCTACTGCCTTTCTCACGGTTGATGCACCTGAATGACCATCACTCTCCTGATGAAGTCACAGCCATCCTAGTCTGACCGATTCTCGTTCGTGGAAGGCTCTTTACAGTGCGTGGTTCGCGTCTTCGTAGGGCAAAGGGAAGTAGCCGAGTGGTTCGGGCTGTGCACAGTCGACTACTCGATGAATAAAGTCGAGCTTCTCCGGTGATGACGCATCTATCAGGACTCCAAGCTTGGGGCCGGCAGCCGCTGAAACGCTGCTGTAGGCGCCCGCTGAGATCTCAGTGAGCTCCCAGCAGTAGGGCGTACCGTACGCGTTGAGCATTTTCGCCGAAAAGTGCGTGACGAACTGCGCGTAGTCGTCCATCCACGACCACAACGTCGAAATGTTGGTGTATTGCAAGAACAAGACCTGCAGCATCGGGTTCACTGACGCCACGTCGAGCGGCAAGTCTTGCACGCCCGTGAGAGGAATTAGAAGAACCGTAGCCGCGGCGATTCGACCACTTTGGCTGGGACGCTCGAGATGGGGCAGCCGGACATGGCCATTATCGTTGGATCCAGTCTCACAATTGCGTTCCGCAGTTGTCGACTATCGAAAGCGAGCTGGCATCCCGCGCGGTCACACTCGGTCCAAGTCTGGCGGGAGTGTCTGGAGGTTGGTCACACTCGTGATAAAGCTGGCCACGCCCTGTGGGAAGTTGGTCGACAGAACACTTTGCGGCAGCTCCCCATCCGAGAAGTTGGTTCGAATGAGGAAAATCGATCGGAGACTCGAGTGGTGGGTGCTCCTTATCGCCGCGTCTTCATGCCACTTCACAATGGTTGAGTTGTAGATCTTGACGTCCGTCATGGCATGGTGTTTGGCGATCGCTGGCGAGAGCTCCAGCGCGGGGCAGTGACGGATCACAACCCGTGTGGCATGGTAAGCGTCGAAGGTCGCCCATACAGTGGCCATGGTGCTGTCGATGTGTCCGTCCACGTGAAGCTTTGCGCAGTCAATCTCCACCAACGAGCACGCCAGACTGCTCGTGAGCCACGGTTTGAGGCGTAAGGCGCAGGCGCCGTCTAATGCCACCGACTCCACGACGTGATGGACAATAAAGATAGCGCATCCCAAGAGGACAAAGAGGACAGGTGCTTGTTCGTGGAGAAGACGGAACACCCGGCGGCCGTGACGCGTAGCTTGGGTCGGTGTCTTGGAGGGCACTTCTTGTTGGCTTCTTGCTGTATTGTTCTGACAAATAGCTTGGATTGACCGGGTAGCGAGCTTTTCCAGTCGCAGGATGCGAAAGACCTGCTGCCTCCTTAGTCGAAAAGCTGCGGCGACTCATGTTGGCGTTGCCGAGCGTGGGTGCTGGCGTCAGCATGTCTTTGACCGCCTCCATGCACTGCAAGAGCCCGACGGCAAACACCACGCTAGAGATCAGATCGGCCAACGACGCCACCACCATCATTTTTTTGTTGTTGTAATAACAGGAATGTTGAGCAGTAGCCCTAGGATGCAAAAACAGCAAAACTGCGTCTCACGCGTCTTGAAGAATCCATGAAGAAACGGCACCGCCCAGCACAATTAGCAATACCACGTAGAAGTGGATGAGCCAGAGCTGAGGCAGCACCTGCGTCATACTGGAGAGCTGGTAGGTCTGGAGACTGGTCTCGACAAGCTCGCGCACGACCATGATGTTGTCGAAGTAGAACGCTGCCAACGCCTAGAAGGCCGTCGCGAGCGAACAGCAGGCTTCCTGCGCGCTTGAGCGAGGAGGACAAGTACCGTGACCATGCGATAGCGACGACGTGCGTTCGGATGGCGTTAACGCTGCTGGCGTGGACGTTGGAGCACCAACCAATCGGATCAGGAGACTGCCCAGTCACGGAATCTGTGCCATCGCTTGTTACAACGCTTCCGTCTTGGGCTGGAAGACAAGCTTGCTCGCTTACAACGGCGTTGCAGCTGACAAAGCGGGAGAAAGATTGAGGGGGGGTGGGCATACTCTGAGAGGAGGATCCGAATGGCTGATCAACACTTCCTCGCCCATACACACTCGCCACTTCGCTCGCCGACTCGTCTGTGAACTGGGCCCACTCGAGCTTACACAACAAAGCCAAATTCTCACTTGTTTCGAGGCG